>JARYGA010044364.1:0-43072 GCA_030545235.1 Helianthus tuberosus | reverse complement strand
ATGGTTTAAGCGTTTTATTAACTGAATTGAATAACTCAAACAATTACAAAATTGTTTGCAATTAAATCAGCTTATAACGAAACTTGACATAACATAAACAGTCGGTTCGCACAGACGGACCATGTCCATCCGCACGAACAGACCCATTTTGTATAATCCAAATCAACTTCGCTTTCACATCAGTTTACAACGTTTAATCATTTTATCTTTCTGTTTTGATTATCCCAAACAATTACACTGCTGTTCCCAATCAAATCAGTTCATAATCATGTGTTAGCAGCCGGTTCGTTTTTAATAGAAAACCCCGTTCGCACCAATGGACAATGTCCATCCGCACGAACGAACTGTTAAACACTTAAACTCGCTTAATTCACGCATTTCACGCAAACTGATCCGACACTCTTTCGCAACCAAATACTTATACCCTTGTTTAACCATTTCAGTGTAATCTCGGTGCTTGAAACTTCCTCAATCCCGCTCGTGGTTTAGTGTTTACCTTACGCAAAGTTATCAATATACTCGATCCCATTTTTGTTTTAAACACTTTAGGTGCAACATGTACATTATACAAAAACACGCAACACTATGACACTTGTTTATACAAATCACACTCTATCCACGTTTAAACATGAAAACATGTTATACTTGTTAATCTCATATGCTCTGTATACATTGTGACTATATGCTCATTAACTTTGAAAGCCTACCTTAACAATTATAGCGTTATAGGATTAACGCACTGCCAGTATTCTTGAGGTATTGTTAAGTAAAACATGTTACACCCTCTTCGTCTCGACGATGTTAGGTAATCACGATTGTGTTGGAAACTTTGGTTTGACATATAGTCTACACCCGTTTAGCATATTAGTAACTTGTATACATTGTTCATGTTGGATATGAGCACGTTAAAACATTTTATTATTATGCTATGTATTCAAACTGGTATACTCGCCAACATTTTTGTTGATCATTATTTTAATACATGTTGCAGGCTGATAGACGAAGTGATGAAGAAACAAGTTTAGGGTGGACTTAGAAACACACCTAGATAATAAACAATGTTTGAAATTTGATTCATGTTTTGATCATATTTGGTTTGAAAAATGTATGATATTTTAGTCTTTTATGAAATATTGATTAATCATATATCGTCACAATTAGTGTTATGATGCTAAGAACAATCATGTTTTCGTCTCACTCCGATGTTTCTGTCATCAGTTGGGGTGTGACATATTGGTATCAGAGCCATAACTATATGGAATTAGGAAAAGTAGGAATTCTTTTACCTAGTCTATAGTTTAGGAACATATCCTTATTTTTTTCTTTAAAAACTACTTGCATTCTATCTTGTTTGCTTCTTATCTATTCTCTTTGGTCTTTAAATATACATGCCTTTCCTAAGGCTAACACAATACATACTTGGAGGCTTGGTAAAGACACTCGTATCCCACAATTGAAACGACTAACTAAGATAGAGGTGATTCCCACATTTGGTGATGACTTTCATTCAGCTATACTTGATATTTTGCACAAAATTTGCCCTCAAGTTTGGAGTGATATCCATATCTTGAAGGAAATTTCCATTTCATATTCTAGACCCTTATCATTTGATAAGTACCAACCACACTAGGGTACGATGTTACCAAGTTAGGAGTGAAACCCGCATCTTGATAACTAGTCCTACTCTTCAATTTTCAATCTCTCCAAAGTTTCGATTTTTCAATCGACTAGGGACGTGTAGTAACTGGAAGGACAAATACCGTTAATCGCTTCTCGATGAGAGTATTTGTCTATTAGGCCAAAGCACGTTTCCCTAATTCGAAAGGACTTCGATTTACTTTGGAATAGTCTTAGTTACCTTCCATGACAATCCAAATTTTACGTTAACTCTCTTTTATGCTATCTCAATATTAATGTGTTTTACATTTGTACATTATATCGTTTCAACTTTGGAGACATGAATCGCACAACCCTCGCAACCTAAAACAATAATAGTCTCTCGTGAACAAATTAAATTTACAACGCTTTCATTATCCATGTTACACTATGTGAAATACTTGTTATGCTATGTGAAATTATTTGAACATTATATGCTATGGGATGCATTCATGAAAACAAATTTCTATAAACAAAACATTATGATCAAGTCTTATCCACTCCTATGTTTTTTAATCTCTAGATGTCTTCCAGCCATCTTTCAAACTCGACCAAGAGGTCCAAGACCGGTTCGAAGAAGAAGATGCTCGCATTTATGGCTACTCAGATGGCACGTGTATTCCCCAAAATCATTATCAAGATCAACACAACCTCTACCCCAAACTCCTCAGTCGACTCAAAGGCTGAGCAACCTAAACCCGTCTCTTTTAACTTCAAGCACTTTTTAGCATGCAACCCTAAGCCCTTCACTGGCAATGATGGGGTGACAACAATGCTTGAGTGGTTTGATAGCATTGAGGTCACTTTCATCAACAGTGAATGTCCCGAAAACCTCAAGACTCGTAGTGCTACTAGGGTCTTTCAAGCCAGAGCTTTAGAATGGTGGACCAATGAAAGAAACATCCGCTCCAATGAAGAAACTTATGCCCTACCCTTGGCCGAAGTCAAGGATTTAATGATGGCCGAGTTCTGTCCTGCTCATAAGCAGCAGAAGCTCGAAGAAGAGTTTTGGGCTCTCAAACAAATTGGTGATGACAATCTTGCGTACACCACTCGATTTAAATAGTTGAGCTTTATCGTACCACACCTGGTGTCCACTCCTGACCGCATGATCAGGAAATATATCCATGGCTTACCTTCTGCCATGCGTGACACCATTGAAGCAGCAAAGCTTGACACCATCGAGGCCGTCTATCGCCTCGCAGCCAGCCTGAACAACAATCGTGTTAGGGATAAGCAAGCTGCAACAACCGTCTCCACTAAACCGGCCAACCAAATCACCGCACAGTCAAGTGGTAGCAAGGGCAAGAAACGAAAGTTTCAAAACCCAAGTTGCAACGCAATTTTTCCTGTTGCAAACCCGAACCCTTTTACGCCTGAAACTACAAAAGGCCATACACTGGGTCGCATCTCAAGTGTAATACTTGCCATTATCATCATCCAGCCAACACCACCTGCCGCCATTGCACAAGGTGCAATCGGTTTGGTCACACAGCTCCGTATTATCGCAATGGCCCTACACCACAAGTTAACCAAATTCAACAAGCTCCCCAAAACCCCAAGCCAGCGAACAATGTCAGAGAATGCTACAAATGTGGAGACATGACTCATCATCGCCCACAATGTCCTCAATTGAATCAGGAGCAATAGCAGCAACAAGCTCCACGAGGACAAGCCTCCAATATCAAGCTCAAAACGACAATGAAGTCGTGAATGGTACGTTTCTCGTTAACAATCTTTATGCTTCTATACTATTTGATACTGGTGCAGACAAAAACTTTGTGTCCGTTAAATTTGAATCTATGTTAAATTGTACTCGCTCGAAACTACCTAAGTCTTTCACAGTCAAAGTTGCCAATGGCAAATCCATCATCGTTGATTCTGTTCTACGCGATTTTTTTTCTCATACTCAATAAACATGTTTTCCCTATCGATCTCATACCCATGCAATTGGGTAGCTTCGATATCATAGTAGGTATGGATTGGCTTCGTAAGAACAATGCTGAAATCGCTTGTCATGAGAAATACGTTCGTTTACCTCTACCTTCTAGCTACTTTACATGTTTATGGAGACAGACCTTCAAAGGGACTAAATCTTATGTCATGTACACAAGCGAACAAGTACTTAGATAAACAGTACTTTGGCTTTTTAGCCCACGTTGTGGAAGAAAAGGGCAAGGAAAAGAGCCTAAGTGTCACACCCCAAAAACGTTGCTGCGGAATATAAAACGTAGTGGTGACGGAAGCTGGTGCCCATTTATATCTTGTCGATCGATGCATTTAATTGTTGGACATTTTAGTATATATTTAGATGTAAGTTATTCAAACATTACGTTTTAAGACACGACACAACCACGACATAGTTAAGTTGTTTTGATCCTCACGGATCTTATTACATTTGTCCCAGAAAGTTTAAAACTAGTCCAACATATTTAACTGATAAAACATGCATCAACAACCAACAGATACGCCATAATTCCTGAAGCCGAACTCAAGTACTTGTAGAACACGTTAAAATCAAGTGTCAACACAAAGGAAGGTGAGTTCACGTATTCATTTACTACCAAAATTTTATTTCAAGGAAAACTTTCTGATTAGGTGTTTATTTGAAAACATCCAAGTAATTTTAGAAAGTCCATTTTACTTCCTTAATAAAATCCATGGGCCTTCATTCGGTTGATTACTCCGACAACAGTAATACTGTCCAGGTTTTGTATATTAAATTATAGCGTCAATTTTCAGACTCGTATGTTAGCTAGACGATACGAACTATATATTAACCATGCAGGGATAATCAATGCTAGATAATAAACGGAATATTAATTCGTCGTTTGACATTGACACGGGGCGACCGGTCATGACGGGGTTGTCAACCCGATAGATCTACCAACAATTCATCACGTGCAATACTTAACTGATTAAACGACATCATGGGCGCAGGGTTCTCTCTTTGAGAACAATATGATGTCTGCCTCACGTACAATATATATATCCTACTAATATGAAAATTTAATACACGATGTGGTACGAATCCCCTGAATCTCCATTACTCGAAACCCAGGCCGGCATTCGTCCCCCAACCGTACGGTCTTGTATCACTTAAGAAATACCGTACATACAATATTCATTTATAAAAAACGTTTTACTTCGAAATGTATAACTTATCAAATCTCATATAGCTGAAAATATATATTTTATAGAAAAAGGTATGTTTTATTTCGAAAACATTATTAAACCCTTTTAACAACGTGTTCCACCCCCAAAATATATACAAAACTGTAAAAAGAGGGGTTTAGTGACACTCACCTTTGGGTGCGTATTTTAATACCGCAATCCCAGAGATGATTTTTAAATACGCCCTAATATAGGAACAATTCTAGATCAATATATATTTAACACAAAAATCCTAGGTTTCTCCGTTTCTTAGAATTATCACATAACTTTGAAATTTTCTCGAAAAGTTATCATTTTTTATTATGTTGGCACGTTAATATATACATATGAGTCCATACATATTTTTATGATTTTGCGACTTAAACGATTTTATTGGTGACCATTATTGTGTAAATCCATTATCTCTCCCGTTTATACGCAATATATCTACGGTTTGCGCGTCGTAATACAAATACATAAACGTTCACATAAATTATCATCGAAACACACGAAATCTTGTTAACTTATCTATTTTTTCATTTTTAAGGCAAATATACATAAAATATCTTATATGTATCAAATTTTATGCTCAACAAACAAGTTATACATTTAACGCAATTTTTACCTTTTCTACCGCACAAAACGTACAAGTATACATGCATAGTCTAAATTTCCCTCTATCAAGTTAATGCTTAACATATTATCACATTCACATGTTTAAATCACATAACACATTTTTAACACATAAGATTCACCCAAAAATAACCCATACTAGTGTTCCTCGAAAAATGCGTATTTTAGTGATTCGGTAGCGTTTTCGGGCGTCGGAAGTCATGTATGACCAACCAAACACCAAGTAAACCTAAAATTAGTTAAAATACTTGTTTTTAAACTAAAAAAACCAGTTTATTTACTGATCTAAATCAGTTTTACAAAAATCACCCAAAAACCCAATTTTTGACCGTTTTAACGCATAGTTTTGCGTTAAACGTTACTATAATCATCCCGACTCGAAATGACTTGATATTTTAACACAATACATGTTATTTACTGATTAAAATAATGGTTATAATCAGATTAGTGCAGTTTTTGTTTAAGTCACATAAATCATACGATTTCACGTATTTTACAACCTTTAATGCACCAAGTACAACATGCAAAGCTATCAAACATTATGACAAAGTTATATATCACTAAACACTTTAAAATAATTTTATTTTAGTGTTTGTAATCTGCTCATAACTGATTTTTACTAAATCATACTCAAAACACATAATTTCACCTATTTTACAAGTTTCTAAGCCTCATGTATAACATGCAAAGCTAGTAAACCTCATGACAAAGTTTTATATCATTAAATACTTCAAAATAATCATATTTTAATGTTTATAATCTGATCAAATATCATTTTTATCAAATCTTGTTCAAATCATCCTTTCATGCTTACATATCATCATGCATGTTCAAGTAAATGCATCTAATGCACTCATACAACATCATCATCATCTTTTATGTTCTAATCATGCTCAATAACACATATACATATATACACACGAAATGTTTACACCTACATAAACCTTCAAAAGCTCACTTTCTCATCAAATCCCTTTTTAAATCATGAAACACTTTTAGATCCTTGTTTTATGACATTTTTTATTCATGCATGTATTATATCATTCAAGATTCATATTATTCAAGAATCACTTAATCAAATCAAAACACAACTAAATACACACACTCATATAATTTTCATCCATACATATATGTATATACATACTCTTTTTTATTCTCTTTAAAAAAACCATTTATTATTATCTTCAAGTTTTGTGATTAAACTCAAGAACAAGAGAAACTTTTCGCTATTATTCTCATCAACAAGAATCAAGAACATGTTTAAAAAGAATGGTTTTATACCCTTAAGATTCAAATGAGTTTTTTACAAAGTATGATGATATGAGGCTTGGTTCTTTATTGTAACACCTTCAAATCACCATAGGATCTTCAAAAGTGCATGGAACAAGCTTGAAAATGGCTTGAATCTTGATGTAATGGCAGAATTTTTGAAAATGAGAGAGATAGGAGTTGTTCGGCTGAATTTGTGAAGAGAGAGAGAGAGAGTTTGAATTGTATTTAATTGCATGTTCTTGATTTATGCAAGATGTGTAAGATTCTTGCAAAAGCATCATCATGCACCTCCCAAAATGGCCAATGAAAATATGAGAGAGGAGAGAGAGAGTGTTAAATTGCTGCCACCTCTCTCTACAAACACACACTTCATGAATACACACTCATATATATATATATACATATACATATATGTAGTATAGTATAAAAGCAGGTATTTTACTGGATACCGGGTATTTTATCTAGCGTTATCATGCACCTCCCAAAATGGCCAATGAAAATATGAGAGAGGAGAGAGAGAGAGTGTTAAATTGCTGCCACCTCTCTCTACAAACACACACTTCATGAATACACACTCATATATATATATATATATATATATATATATATATATATATATATATATATATATATATATACATATATGTAGTATAGTATAAAAGTAGGTATTTTACTGGATACCGGGTATTTTATCTAGCGTTTTAATCCCGTTTTAGTGCGTTTTAAATTATTTTTAACACTCTATAAAAATAAACTCACCAAAATATTATGGAACAATATTTTTTTTGCCTGGACTGGCGACATTGACGGTATTTGGCAGTATGCGCGCTGTGCTGCGCGGTATGCGCTTAAAATCGCAAAAATAGGAATTTAAGCGTTTTTATTTATTTTTATCATTCTAAAGTAATAAACTCATCAAATTATTACTAAAATGATTATCGATTGCCTTGACAGGCTGTGTTGACAGTATTTTGTCGGTATACGCACTGCATCACGCGGTACGCGCTTAAACTCGAAAAATAGAGTTTCTTAGCGTTTTAATTTATTTTTCCTCATGAATATGATTAAAATTATTATTCTAACTATAACAGACTATTTTTAGGATTTTAACACTGATCGGGTGGTCACCGACGTTCGTTTCGCATTTTAACCGTTACGCGATAAGCGTTTATCTTACCGTTGCCAACATAATTTTTATCAAAGTTTAAATTTACCAACTCATTAAATTTCACATATAAACGTCATAATCAGTCAAATATGGCCTTTTATCTATTCACAACAAGTGTTACAATTGTACAATACGGCCTGAAAAGTCGGGTGTCACAGTCTCCCCCTGTTTAGGAAATTTCGTTCCCGAAATTTTACTCTACAAGTTTTGTTTTCGCACTAGGTGAAAATAGTGAAAACAAGCTTAATGAATATGGTCTTGTAGTTTCTGCGAGAAACTTTGAATCTTACGAAGAATCTTCGTAGACCTATATTACACACATCCTTAATTCCTAATCTCACGTCTCAACGCTCTCCGCCCTTTCCACGGTTCAACATTTACAAGCACTTAATCAAGAAGATTAAGTCAAAATTCTACCAATTCGGGTTCTACATATATATATTTAGATATACATTACCACGTACCTAAGATAGTCTGAGTTTACACCCGATTGATCAAACTCGAGATGGGCTCTCGAAAGAATCAAATCCCATATACTCGTCTTCCTTCATTCCTGCATTCATTTCAGATATCCACAAATCTCCAAATCAATGAATCGCATACACGACTAGAACGATGTAATCGCCTGTCCAGTTATTAGCATAATTCTTCTAGCTATACGTACTGCTTCTACAGTTCTTTGATAAACTTCCGTTTATCTTCCAAACCAATTTCTATAAAGAACAAAATCAGTGTATCATCCATTATACACTTTCTCAACTAAACCCGAACAATACATCATTGTACTACTCCATCCTTATGGTAGCTTGAGCCTATAAGCGACTAATCCAACTCAAGATGGGCTCTTGAAAGGACCAAGTTAATGTGGCTCAACTTTTCTTTCCTCTGCTAAACCTACTAACATCTCTCTCAAGATAATTCCTTTAACAGAACTAAATCTTCAATCTAGAATCCCAATAGTTCCTTCAATTATCCATGTAATCCTTCTGTTGATCAATTGGTGACTCTTAACATTCCCTCGATCCAGGCAAATCCGGTCGCTGGTTTCCTAGATAAACTAAGGTCTGGTTAATTATCCTTTGTCATGTTATCTCAACAAAATGGTGATCAACACTTCCATCCATGCAAGGCTTCAAACTGAGCAACCTGAATATTAGCGTGTTAATTATTGTTGTAAGATAACTCTGCCAAGGGCATGTGAGTATCTTAGCTTCCTTCGGAGTCCATTCATACACACTCCCAACTTTTCTTTCAAGGGTCCGAAAAGCTTTCTACTATCTTGCTGTCCAATCAATTTCCCTTTCCTTTTGGGTTTATTAGTGTCGAAGGTTGCACTAATTTAGGGAAATTTCTTAATAATTCTCCGGTAGCACCTAGCTAGTCATATGGACCATCATACTCCCTACGGGGTCTTTGGCGCTCCTCATCATTTGATTGCTCCCATCTTAGACTGATCTACATGCATACCTTCCTTATTCCTTAACAACTCCATAGTCAACCTCAATGTTTCTCATGAGTTTCCTTGGCTCGCGTGAAAGCAAGTATGTCATCGACGAATATTATCACGAATTCATCCGATTAGGGTTTCTATACCCTGTTCATGAGATTTACGAATATAAATGGCGCATTAATTTAGTCAAAGGCATGACTAATAACTCGTAATGGCCATATCGTGTTTGAAAAGTAGTCCTCAGCATATCTTCGTCAGCAACCTTCAACTGATAATATTCCAATCGTAGATCGATCTTCGTGTAGTGGCTGGATCCCAGTAGCTTGATCGAACAAATCGTCAATCCTCGGTAAAGGGTACCGATTCTTGATAATCAACTCGTCCAGCTTTCTGAAATCATCACATATCCTGAAGGACCCATCCGTCTTTCTCTCAACAAAACAAATGCGCCTCAAAGCGAAAAGCTTGATCAAATGAAACCCTTGCCCAATAGCTCTTGAAACTGACTCGATATTTCTATCATTCTCAAACGGTGCTTAATTTATAAGGAGATTGTGCAATTGGGTGCAGCACCGTGAGCCAGATCGATTCGAAATTCGATCCGTCTCGCAGGGGAGATCCAGGTAAGTCTTTTTAGGAAGACTTCCGGATAGTTGCGATTGATAGAAATCTCTCCGACGTTCCTACATTCGGCTTTCATATCCACCACGTTTACTAAGAACGCAGGATAGCCCCTTTTGCAACCACCTGTGCATCCTCAGAACACTGATGACTCTCAACCATCAACACTCGACACTCGACACGGTCGGTCTTCGTGAACAACTACCACCTTTCTACCGTCATCAGGACGAGATATCCCAGCTAGCTTTTTCAAGCGATAGTCTCCACTTTGCTCTTGGAAAATAAATTTATCCTCACACCTTCGCCAAAGCTCCCCAGCTCCTTTGGAATAAACCAACACTAGAACTACGATCACCTAACTAAATACTACAACCACAAGCGACCTCACTAGTTTCCATCAACTTACCAAACTCGTAGCATCCCTCGAGTGTACCTCCCTCCGATGTACTCTTAACATAGCACTTGCGAATCATATATCCAGTCTGACCAAATCTGGCGCACTTTCTCCACTCATCCTCGTGAGTCTTCCTCGAACTCTTAGACTCTCTCTTTCGCGAATCCCCAGATCTAGGCTCGGAATGCGGAATTATTTGAATCGTCGATCTGCTGTGACGGCTCGACATCACGCATATCGTTGCCACGTCATTGCATAGGGTACCAGCAAATGATCTTGGGTTACAACCCTGGATTATTTTATGTGTATATCTATGTACTGTTCACAAAGTTAATGAAAATCAGGAATACGCTTCGATTATATCATAACATATGAACTACTAAAACTTTCCGATCATTATATCACCTAAAGGGTTTCCGATTCTATGTCCCACCAAAACCGTGCCTAGGAGCACCACGTCCACGTTCCTGACCATTATTTTGGTTAGCATCGCGTTGTTCCGTGGCAGTATTAACGTGTTGGGCTATGAATTGTGCCAACTCTTTCGGGGTAATAGGTAGTCCAGAACCCTGTCTCGCTTTTGGCAGCATTTCGTCATTTCTATTATTACAACATAATATCAACATAAGACGATAACCAAAATAATTCAATCATTAAACGTTAGTGGACCAAACATGGCGCATGTATAATATCCACATATTAATGAGAATAATTCTTAAACCAAAAGAAACCCATTTGATATTTATACCGAAAATTTACAAAGCTGGTTTTTAGTACTAAGACTAATCAAAATTCGGAGTGTCTACATCAACACCCGCAACAAGTCTATATGAAATTTCCTCCTAAATATCAGAAAATTTGGCATGCAAGCCATAAATAGGGTTCATCAAATGAGACATACAAAACAAACAACAGAAACATCCAACAACTAACGCTTCAATCCCTGGAAGTTCAACATCTTCCTAACAAGCTCTTCTAGCTCATAATAGCAGTCCATCTATCCCTTTGAGTCCTTCATTGTCTCCATGCCTCCGCGTAACGTGGCGAACTGACGATCTCAGTGAGAGCGATTGACCCAAATCTCCTTCTGCTTCTTCAAAGCGGACGCTGTCTCAACTCTCGAAGTCGATGCGATCTCTGCAATGGGTCGAGTCCTCTTCCTACGGCGAGTATAGACTAAAAGAGGTATAGCAAAACACGCGACTCGAATAGCGGAATAGACGATTCCATAACAACGAGCGAAGGAATCTCATGAGTAGGCTCAACAGTATCAGTGAGCAGGACTACTAATGGCTCTATAGACTGAGACTTGACATATCGTAACCGTACAAAGTAAGTGTGTGATCAACGTGAATAGTAACACATAAGGCCTAAATAAACAGAAAATCACGTATGCACACAAACACATAAGGGTTTTCATACATGATAAAATTTTTCTATGTTTATTTAAAATTCTTGGCTTCGAGAATTTTGGATTTTATATTTCAAAATTCTCCGGTTGAAGTCTAGTGTTTTCCTCCGAAAACATCTAGTTCGCTAACAACCAATGGCTCTGATACTAACTTCTGTCACACCCTAAAAACGTCGCAGCGGAATATAAAACGTAGTGGTGACGGAAGCTGGTGCCCATTTATATCTTGTCGATCGATGCATTCAATTGTTGGACATTTTAGTATATATTTAGATGTAAGTTATTCAAACATTACGTTTTAAGACACGACATAGTTAAGTTGTTTTGATCCTCACGGATCTTATTACATTTGTCCCAGAAAGTTTAAAATTAGTCCAACATATTTAAGTGATAAAACATGCATCAACAACCACAAGATAAGCCATAATTCCCGAAGCCGAACTCAAGTATCTGTAGAACACGTTAAAATCAAGTGTCAACACAAAGGAAGGTGAGTTCACGTATTCATTTACTACCAAAATTTTATTTCAAGGAAAACTTTCTGGTTAGGTGTTTATTTGAAAACATCCAAGTAATTTTAGAAAGTCCATTTTACTTCCTTAATAAAATCCATGGGCCTTCCGTCGGTTCATTACTCCGACAACAGTAATAATGCCCAGGTTTTATATATTAAATTATAGCGTCAATTTTCAGACTCGTATGTTAGTTAGACGATACGAACTATATATTAACCATGCAGGGATAATCAATGCTAGACAATAAACAAAATATTAATTCGTCGTTTGACATTGACATGGGGCGACCGGTCACGACGGGGTTGTCAACCCGATAGATCTACCAACAATTCATCACGTGCAATACTTAACTGATTAAACGACATCATGGGCGCAGGGTTCTCTCTTTGAGAACAATATGATGTCTGCCTCACGTACAATATATATATCCTACTAATATGACAATTTAATACAGGATGTGGTACGAATCCCCAGAATCTCCATCACTCGAGACCCAGGCCGGCATTCGTCCCCCAACCGTACGGTCTTGTATCACTTAAGAAATACCGTACATACAATATTCATTTATCAAAAACGTATTACTTCGAAACGTATAACTTATCAAATCTCATATATTTTCAGCGAAAATATATATTTTATAGAAAAATGTATGTTTTATTTCGAAAACATTATTAAACCCTTTTAACAACGTGTTCCACCCCCAAAATATATACAAAACAGTAAAAAGAGAGGTTTAGTGACACTCACCTTTGGGTGCGTATTTTAATACCGCAATCCCAGAGATTGATTTTTAAATACGTCCTAATATAGGAACAATTCTAAATCAATATATATTCAACAGAAAAATCCTAGGTTTCTCCGTTTCTTAGAATTATCACATAACTTTGAGATTTTCTCAAAAAGTTATCATTTTTTATTATGTTGGCACGTTAATATATACATATGAGTCCATACATATTTTTATGATTTTGCGACTTGAACGATTTTATTGGTGACCATTATTGTGTAAATCTATTAACTCTCCCGTTTATACGCAATATATCTACGGTTTGCGCGTCGTAATACATATACATAAACGTTCACATAAATTATCATCGAAAGACACGAAATCTTGTTAACTTATCTATTTTGTCATTTTTAAGGAAAATATACATAAAATATCTTATATGTATCAAATTTTATGCTCGACAAACAAGTTATACATTTAACGCAATTTTTAACGTTTCTACCGCACAAAACGTACAAGTATACATGCATAGTCTAAATTTCCCTCTATCAAGTTAACACTTAACATATTATCACACTCACATGTTTAAATCACATAACACATTTTAACACATAAGATTCACCCAAAAATAACCCATTCTAGTGTTCATCGAAAAATGCGTATTTTAGTGATTCGGTAACGTTTTCGGGCGTCGGAAGTCACGTATGACCAACCAAACACCAAGTAAACTTAAAATTAGTTAAAATACTTGTTTTTAAACTAAAAAATCAGTTTATTTACTGATCTAAATCAGTTTTACTAAAATCACCCAAAAAGCCGATTTTTGACCGTTTTAACGCATAGTTTTGCGTTAAACGTTACTATAGTCATCCCAACTCGAAATGACTTGATATTTTAACACAATACATGTTATTTACTGATTAAAATATTGGTTATAATCAGTTTAGTGAAGTTTTTGTTTAAGTCACATAAATCATGCGATTTCACGTATTTTACAACCTTTAATGCACCAAGTACAACATGCAAAGCTATCAAACATTATGACAAAGTTATATATCACTAAACACTTTAAAATAACTTTATTTTAGTGTTTATAATCTCCTCATAACTGATTTTTACTAAATCATACTCAAAACACATAATTTCACCTATTTTACAAGTTTCTAAGCCTCATATATAACATGCAAAGCTAGTAAACCTCATGACAAAGTTTTATATCATTAAATACTTCAAACTAATCATATTTTAATGTTTATAATCTGATCAAATATCATTTTTTTCAAATCATGTTCAAATCACCCTTTCATGCTTTCATATCGTCATGCATGTTCAAGTAAATGCATCTAATGCACTCATACAACATCATCATCATCTTTTATGTTCTAATCATGCTCAAGAACACATATACATATATACACACGAAATGTTTACACCTACATAAACCTTCAAAAGCTCACTTTCTCATCAAATCCCTTTTTAAATCATGAAACACTTTTAGATCCTTGTTTTCTGACATTTTTTATTCATGCATGTATTCTATCATTCAAGATTCATATTATTCAAGAATCACTTAATCAAATCAAAACACAACTAAATACACACATTCATATAATTTTTGGCCATACATATATGTATATACATACTCATTTTTATTCTCTTTAAAAAAACCGTTTATTATTACCTTCAAGTTTTGTGATTAAACTCAAGAACAAGAGAAACTTTTCACTATTATTCTCATCAACAAGAATCAAGAACATGTTTAAAAAGAATGGTTTTATACCCTTAAGATTCAAATGAGTTTTTGACAAAGTATGATGATATGAGGCTTGGTTCTTGCTTGTAACACCTTCAAATCACCATAGGATCTTCAAAAGTGCATGGAACAAGCTTGAAAATGGCTTGGATCTTGATGTAATGGCTGAATTTTCGAAAATGAGAGAGATAGGAGGTGTTCGGCTGAATTTGTGGAGAGAGAGAGTTTGAATTGTATTTAATTGCATTTTCTTGATTTATGCAAGATGTGTAAGATTCTTACAAAAGCATCATCATGCACCTCCCAAAATGGCCAATGAAAATATGAGAGAGGAGAGAGAGAGTGTTAAATTGTTGCCACCTCTCTCTACAAACACACACCTCACGAATACACACTCATATATATATATAGATATATACATATATATATTTATATATACACATATATGTAGTATAGTATAAAAGCCGATATTTTACTAGATACCTGGTATTTTATCTAGCGTTTTAATCCCGTTTTAGTGCGTTTTAAATTATTTTTAACACTCTATAAAAATAAACTCACCAAAATATTATGGAACAATATTTTGTTTGCCTAGACTGGCGATATTTACGGTATTTGGCAGTATGCGTGCTGTGCTGCGCGGTACGCGCTTAAAATCGCAAAAATAGGAATTTAAGCGTTTTTATTTATTTTTATCATTCTAAAGTAATAAACTCATCAAATTATTACTAAAATGATTATCGGTTTCCTTGACAGGCTGTGTTGACAGTATTTTGTCGGTATACGCACTGCATCGCGCGGTATGCGCTTAAACTCGAAAAATAGAGTTTCTTAGCGTTTTAATTTATTTTTCCTCACGAATATGATTAAATTTTTTATTCTAATTATAACAGACTATTTTTAGGATTTTAACACTGATCGGGTGGTCACCGACATTCGTTTCGCATTTTAACCGTTACGCGATAAGCGTTTATCTTACCGTTGCCAACATAATTTTTATCAAAATTTAAATTTACCAACTCATTAAATTTCACATATAAACATCATAATCAGTCACATATGACATTTTATCTTTTCACAACAAGTGTTACAATTGTACGTTACGACCTGAAAAGTCGGGTGTCACACTAAGTGATGTTCTAGTGGTGCGTGATTTTCCTGATGTCTTTCCTGAAGATCTATCTGGTCCTCCTCCATCTCAATCTGTTGATTTTCGCATTGATCTCATCCATACTTCGACTCCTGTTGCTAAAGCTCCTTATCGCCTAGCACCCTATGAGATGCAAGAGTTGTCAAGTCAACTTCAAGAGTTACTCGATAAAGGTTTCATATGCCCAAGTACTTCCCCTTGGGGTGCTCCTGTGCTTTTCGTCAAGAAGAAGGATGGTTCGTTCTGCATGTGTATCGATTATCGTAGCCTAACAAACTAACTGTCAAAAATCGTTATCCTCTCCCTCGCATCAATGATCTCTTTGATCAACTCCAAGGCGCAACGTGCTTTTCCAAGATTGATCTTCAATCTGGCTATCATCAACTTCGTGTTCTCGAAGAGGCCATTCCTAAAACCGCTTTTCACACTCGCTGTGGCCACTATAAGTTTGTGGCTATGCCTTTTGGCTTGACCAACGCACCTACTATCTTCATGGACTTGATGAACCACGTTTGTAAACCCTACTTGGATCGTTTCGTAATTTTCATCAACGACATTCTCATTTATTCGAAAACTCAAGCTGAACAAGAACGTCATTTGCACCTCATTCTCGAACCCTTACATGGTGAACGCCTATACACGAAATTTTCTAAGTGTGAGTTTTGGATCAAAGAAGTTCAATTCCTTGGACACGTCATGAGTGAAAAAGGAATTCACGTTGACCCTTCCTAGATTGAGGCATTGAAGAGTTGGATCACGCCTAAATCCCCATTAGAAATTCGTTCTTTCCTAGAATTGGCGGGTTACTACCGTCGATTCATCTCGAATTTCTCAAAAATCGCCGTTCCCTTCACGTTGTTGACTTAGAAAGAGAAACCTTTTGTTTGGGGTCCCAAACAAGAGGAATCCTTTCAAACCCTTAAAGACTTGCTTTGCAATGCTCCTGTTCTTGCTCTTCCTGATGGAAACGATGATTTCGTCATATATTGTGATGCATCAAACTGGGGTCTTGGTTGTGTCCTCATGCAATGAGACAAGGTCATCGCGTATGCTTCGAGGCAGCTAAAAATACATGAGAAAAACTACACTACCCACGATCTCAAGCTGGGCGCAGTTGTTTTTGCATTAAAGATTTGGCGACACTACTTGTATGGTACAAAGTGTGTGGTCTTCACTGACCATAAGAGCCTACAACATATCTTTAACAAAAAGAGCTAAACATGCGTCAACGTCGTTGGGTGGAATTACTTAACGAATACGACTGCGAAATTCGCTATCACCCTGGCAAAGCGAATGTCATGGCCGACGCACTCAGTCATAAGTCTCATGTTAGTAGCTTTCGTTGTTCTCAAATCGTTAGCGATCTTCATACTCGAATTCGTGAGGCTCAGTATTCATCCTCCAATGAGGCAAACATGTTCAACGAAATGAAGTGTGGTGCTGAAAACCAACTCATGACAAAATCCGATGGACTCCAATACTACCTCGATCGCATTTGGGTGCCAAATCGCGAGGATCTTCCTGAACTTATAATGAAGGAAGTGCACAAATCACGATACTCTATTCATCCTAGTGCTGAAAAGATGTACCATGACCTTCGTACATCCTATTGGTGGCCTGGTATGAAGAAAGACATTGCCACTTTTGTTTCAAAATGTCTCACTTGCTCGAAAGTCAAGGTTGAGCATCAGCGTCCTTCTGATTTTCTTGAAAAACCTGAAATTCCTGTTTGGAAATGGGATAGCATTGCTATAGACTTCATAACCAAACTCCCTCGCACACCTTCTGGTCATGATAGCATTTGGGTGATCATTGACCATCTGACCAAATCCGCTCATTCCTCCCCATTCGTGAGGATTTCAAAGTTGAGAAACTATCTCAAATCTACACGGACGAAATCATATGTCGTCATGGTATACCCATTGACATCATCTCCAACCGCTATTTTCATTTCACCTCACGCCTTTGGCAAACATTCCAAACCGCTATGGGTACTCACTTGAATCTCAGTACGGCTTTTCATCCTCAAACAGATGGACCGACTGAACGTACTATCCAAACCCTAGAGGACATGCTTCGCTCTTGTGTTATTGACTTTGGTGGTAATTGGGATGTACATTTACCTTTGATTGAGTTCTCGTACGACAACAAAAACTATCACTCCAGTATTTAAATGGCTCCTTTCGAGGCATTATATGGTCGCAAGTGCTGATATCCTATATGTTAGCACGAGATTGGTGATGCTTAAATTACTGGCCCTGAGCTTATTCAAGAGACGATGGATAAGATTCTTCAAATCCGCGACAACCTCCTTAAGGCTAGGAGCAGACAAAAGAGCTATGCCGATAAGAGAGGCAAACCTTTAGAGTTCAATGTTGGTGATCACGTGTTACTCAAAGTATCTCCTTGGAAAGGAGTAATCCGTTTTGGTAAAAAGTGTAGGATCGTTTTCAGACCCGAACGAGTCGATCAGAAGAGTTTATCTCAATACGAGTGGGGGAAACAAACGTATCGAGGTCAATTCAGCTAGAATATCACTTTAAATTGTCCGTATATTGATTTTGGATCAAATACAAGCCTGCGGACACTTCGGCAGCACTTCGTTACACTGACCGGAAACTCTTACAAATGAAATGGCACACAAGGTATTTATAGGAAGTCTGATTTCGCTTGAAATTGTCTCGAGCGAAATCACATTCAATTGATTTCGCTTGAAATGAACTAATCATGATTTCAAGCGAAATAAGAACTTATGATTTCGCTTGAAATGGTTATTGACCATTTCGAGTGAAATAACCTATAAACACAATTCCTTGATTTCCGTGCTCTAATCTTTCATTCTACGTACAAGACTCGATACAAGACAAAGTCGACATACGTATGCACCAACAGACTCCCCCTAAAATGTTGACGAGTCTTTAGTGTCGAGTATTCGGTTGTCAAACCTTAAGTCTTTATCAGTCTGCTCGCTTTCTTCAAAATTCTCCATTGTAAGTATCCACAATCAATCTCTTTCTCTTTCTTGTAATCTTCAGGATCTGAATCTCGCTCTACAATCTTCAGACTCCCTCTCGATATCCTCAGACTCCCCCTTTCGCTAAGCTGGGATCGCAGTCTGGAATTCACTTTCACAGGTTCTCAGATCTTAACCTGGCACTCATCTAACTCAGGTATCGAAACCTGGTTAACCTGCACAAATCTCTACCCAAAAATAAGCTTAACAAATTTTAATATTTTGCAAATTTAGAAACCACTTGCAGGTATCATTCAAAAATGATTTAATCTTTGATAACCACTGAAAATACAACTTTTTCATACATTTTTTTCCCAAACCTGTTCATCAAGTTTAGCACTTGAAATTTTGAAAATCAGCTCTCTAACATCAGTTGTCGAAAATCTTTTTGTATTTTTCAAAATTTATGCTAAAATACACTAAAATCTCTTTGGATTTTTTGAATGTAATAAAAATGCAATAAAGAAATATTTACAGACACTATTTTTGTGAGCTTGTGTAAGAGGATAATATCAGTATATAAGACAAATCACCAACACCGTTAAGCTTTAAACATTTTCAGTTCTAAACGATTCACATAGATTGACAATATTGTTGTGCACTTAAAGTCAATCTAAAAACTTTCGAAATGCTTATCGATACGTTAAGGTATATTAATTTTGCACTAAATTCTTATGGACCCCACGATCTCAGCATATCCCCTCATCATGCAATACACTGACTCAAGTAATGCCTTTAAACTTTTATTAACTGTGATTTGTGCGAAAACAAAGCAAAATGTTTAAACATTAACAATCAGGTCGATACTTCCGTATACGCAGAGAAAGTCCAATGTTTAAACAAAATAAGAAAATAAAAAAAAGTTAAAGTTGTTTAGGCTTTAACCACCAGGTCGATACTTCCGTATACGCAGAGGAGGTCCAAAGCTTAAACGAAACACCAAAGAAAATAAAGCAGAATGTTTAGGCAATAACATCCAGGTCGATACTCACGTATACGCAGAGGATGTCCAATGCTTAAACAAAATAAAGAAATAAAACAAGTTTAAATCTTTGCAAAATGAAATGCACAATCACAGCGACTTTTCAGCAAAGTTGTGAAAGTTCACAAACTTAACCAGTTTTATGTCTTTCGACAATCAGCGATTACTGAGTAGGCACACAATCAAGAAGGACAAAACTAAGTACTATGCTTTCGACCATGTTTCCCACTAGAACTAGGCTTTTTCATTTAAGTTTGTATCGTTATCGCAAATCTGCTAGTCTAGCTGAGCCTACCGTCACATCCTTAGTGAGATCATTTATCACATTTTATCTTTCCATTTCTTTAGCATGTTGTGACTGTCCACTGATGTACTATCATTTCCTCTTTTATACTACAAAACTCATTTTTGATTTTATCATGTTTTTGGCTTTTTCAATTTTCAAATGTTTTTGGATTTTCTGAAATTTCATACTCCCCCTAAAATTCAAACACATTTAAAGGAAATTTGAAACAAACTATACAAGTAAAGTGACAACTAATATCGAATCACTTCAGTTCGCCATCCACTTGGCATAAACAATCAGAACTCCCCCTTACAACAAACTATTTTCCCATTGATTTCAAAACACTTAAGTTTGTTTTAATCAAATGGTTTTTCCAGAAAATTAGTTTTGTTGAATGATTTTATCATTTGTAGGTTAGGGGTTTGATTCATCACATTATCTTTCAACCACTGTAGGAAAATGCAAGTACAACTTAATGTCCTTGATTTACCACTTGTAGGTAAAAACCTTTTTCAACCACATGGTTTACCAACCAATACCACTTGTAAGTTACCATATGTAGGTTGAATTCTCAAGATGCCGATTCCTACTCCTCGCTTACCAACCTGGAAGTTCTGGAAATTCATACTCATGACCAATTCTCAATTTTCCAAAAACAATATAAGAAAGATGCCGATTCATGCTCCGCGATTACCAACTTGGAAGCTCCGGCAAGTCAGGTTTTTTCAGTTAGAAATTTTCTCCCAAGCCTGACAGTCCTTGGGAGATTCCGGGTTACCAACACTCGGTTCTTTACCTGCTATCTTTTTCTCATAAAATTCTTTAACCCCCTTTACCTTCCCATCAATCATTTTACCAAAAATGTTTTGAACTGTGGGGTTAAAAGTCTTTTCAACATCAAATTCTTTCTTTTCAGAGAAGAATTGATTTGAGATTTCAACTTTGCCAACTTTAGATTTCAAATTTTCAGCCCTCAATGGTGGAAAATTTTCATCATCCAAAGGCGGAACTGAATTCTCCTTTTTCATACCAACCTGTGGCTCCTCTGATTTTGTGGAATCAGATTCATCACCAGAATTCTCACTTGAATTCTTAACAACCCATTTTTGGTTATTAAGTTTCTCTTTTCTCTTGAAAACATTTTTCGAACATTCACCAACCTCATAAATTGAATTTTCAAAAACTCTGAATCTGTTTGTTGGTGGTTCGTTTTTCTCAACAAGTTTTTCTTTTAGTTTACCAGAGACTCCCTGTTTTGTTTGCATTTCCTTTGGACAATTCCTGGCAATGTGACCAACCGTTTTACATTGAAAACAGGTTCTAGTCTCTATCTTCTTCTAAGCAAAGCTTTTCTTCATTTCTTCTTGCTTTTTAGCAAGGAATTCTTTGTTCGTCTCTTTCCAAAATGAACTCTTTTGTTCTTTCTCAGCACTTGTTCCCGAAACAAAAACAGTTTTTGGTTTATAAATTTTCTCATTTTTATAATTTTTTGATGCAATAAAACCTAGTCCATTCTTTTTGAAATTATCGTTATGGTTTGGTTTCTTTTGAAAACCTAAACCAGAACTGTAACCCTTTTTCTTGTTTAAACGTTGTTGAACTCTTGAGGTGTAATGATTTGGTTTTTCAGAAAGATTTACATCTTTTTTTTTTCAGAAATATTAATTTCTGTTAGTTTGAAAACCTTTTTTATCATTTCTGGTTTAACACCTCTTATTGGAAAAGCCTCATCAGAATATAATTTGTCAGAATCTTTCAAAGTATATGCTACTTTGATCGGTTCATCATCCAAATTAGATTTTAAACACAACACTTTATTATACACCCGTTTTCCCTATTTGGCTTTTTGACTTGACGTGTCGGACTTTGACTTTGACTCTGATTTTGACTCCGACATTAACTCCTCTGTTTCATCTTGATCCAACACCTGATCGACCACCTTTTTTATTAATTAGGACTCATGATCAGTATCGGACGACGTGAAAGTGACATCTATACTTTCTGGCAAGTTATCTGACAACCCAGACTCCCACTGTAAATTTGTTGCCTTTTCGACTCTTTCAGAATTTGGATTTCGAGGAGAATATCCATTTTCGACCGGGGGTGGACATTTGTTATAGACAACACTTGGTTTCTTACGAGAAATCTTCACTTCATCATCTTCCTTTGTTTCGGACTTCTTCTCTTCCGAAGTCTTCTCATCTTCAAACGTCTTCAATCCCTCCACTATAGGGTAAATCCTGTCAACAACAAAAGTAGAACATGAGTAACTTTTTAATAAATTGTTAACTCTTTCAGTTTCAATTCTTTGTGTTGCCAACTTTAATTCAAGTTCAACACACTTCTCTGTGTAGTAGTTGACATCATCAAGCTGTCTCATGTAAGCTCCTTTGAGTGTATTCGTTGCTACAGCTTGTTCACTACTTGACTCGTTGTACTTATTCATCTCTCTGTTCAAAGTATCATATGATTCTTTCAGCCTTTTTATGTTGTGCAGCAATTCATTGTTCTGTATTATTGGAAAGTCACAATTCATACACTTCCCAGCAACCTTGACTACCTCCTCATCTGTTTTGATTTCAAATGCTGGAACTTCTTTAACTACTCTCACTTGAACTTCTTCTAAAACTTCTTTCTTTTTCTTTTCTTCACCATTTAAACGTTTTCTGACTTTTTCTGCTCAATAATCATCAGTATAATCATTGATAACATGAGCAACAAATCCTTTAGCCAGAAATTCTTTGTCTGGGCAATAATCGTCCCAACTGAAACCTTCTGCCAATTTTTCATCTTCTTGTTCTGCCACACATACTTTACTATATGTTGGAATGTATTTATCCCAACTGAAACCATTTCCTTTATCTTGATTAACAAGACATGCTCTCTTTGAATCTTTAATTTCTTTCCTACCATGAGCTATTTGTGGTTGTTGTTGTTGATGTGGCTGTTGAGCAACTTGATGATATAATGCTGTTCGGTAGTAATCATTGTTTCCAAAGGGATTTTGAGCTCCACTTGCTTCACGATTTGTGCACTCCCTCTTGAAATGCCCTTTTTCCCTGCATTGAAAACAAGTAACTTTAGACTTATCAAATCCTAAAGCTGAAACATGTGCATCACGAAAATCATCTCTGCCTGTAATTTCTTTAAACTTTTCAGCTCGTCTCAGTACACTAGCCATGCACCATTTTATATCCATCAATTCCATCTCTTCAGCATCAATTTGATCGTAATCCTCTTTTGTTAGCATTGGATTTCCGATCTTTCCTGCAACTAAACCTCCATAGGATTCAAGCACAGTTACCAACAAAGACATGTGGCTTTTAGCAACTTCCTCGGTATAATTCTGATCATTTTCAAGGTTTAAAGCAATGTTGCATTGAAGTACTTTGCCACTTTTTTGTTGTAAAAAAGTGTGGATCAAATGATGGAAATGAAGAAAATCCTATCTTGTTACTTGATCCTTGAGATGGCTTTTCAGAAGATCCCGTTGTATTGAAAGCAGTTTTAACTTTTGGCGAAAATTTGGTTTTGTCATTAACACCACTTTTGTAGTACAAACCAATGTCTTGCTCTCCATCATAATTCTTCATTCTCGCTATCTTTCGTTGCTCCATTTCTTGAGCTTCAAGCTGTTTAATAAAATCACTCAATGTTAGATCATTAAAACCTGGTTTGTTTTTCAACATCATAATATACGTGCCCCACTCATCATGTGGCAACGCATCAGCTAACTTTTCAATCAACTCATCTTTATCCTTTCTGATACTCAATTTGTTCATGTTTTTCAATAAATTGCAGTATCTTTCAATGATCTGCTTGGTGCTTTCATTTCTTAAACCTCGGAACAAATCAAATTCCTTCTTCATCAACGACTTTTTGTTCTTAAGCATGTCATCACTACCAAGAAACTTTGCTTCTAATTCTGTCCATATCGAATGTGCAGTTCCATTATGTTGAAGTAAAATCAAGATGTCTTCTTTAATCGCCTGCTGCAACAAACTCACCATCAACTTCTCATCTTTGTATTTCTTTTTCTCCTCAGCACTCAAATCTCTAATTGGTATTTTCTCTCGATCGCTACCAACTGGTCTAACATATTGAACTTCAGTATGTTCCCATGCATCTAAATGATAAGCTTCAACCAAGTTACCAAATCGTTTAGCCCATCCACTAAAATCATCAATATCCAAAAGCTTAGGCGGTTTTTGTGTTGTTCCAGTTTCATTTTCAAGCAATGTACTTTGAGTAACAGTCATTGGGCTAGCAAAGGCATTATAAAACTCGCTCTCCATGTCTTCAGTTATCACAAGTTCACAAAACAGATTGTTCAAATAGAATAACTGTTCAAGCGAAATCACTAGAATTTTTCAAGCGAAATACTGGTTCGAATGGAATCAGCACAATTTCTCAAGTGAAATACCGGTTCGAGTGGAATCAGTTCAATATCTCAAGAGAAATATCGATTTCAAGCGAAAACAACATAAAATCTCAAGCGAAATCAGATCCAAAGTGCAATCTCAAGCGAAATCAACAAGAATAACTCAAGCGAAATCAACATGATGTCAGCAGTTCGATCCGAATTTTGTCCAATTGATGAAGTTTTAAGCCGAATTAAGTTCTGAAACTCTCAAGGGTTTTGTTAAAACACAATTACGCACACATTGTGAGAAAATTAGCCGATTTTTAACCAAGAAAACTTGTTTAATTTTGAAAAGAAGGTGTAGAAAACAGAAATTGCAGTTGAATTGGTATGAACTCTTCCTCCTGAGCTCTGATACCACTTGTAGGATCGTTTTCAGACCCGAACGAGTCGATCAGAAGAATTTATCTCAATACGAGTGGCGGAAACAAACGTATCGAGGTCAATTCAGCTAGAATATCACTTTAAACTGTCCGTATATTGATTTTGGATCAAATACAAGCCTGTGGACACTTCGGCAGCACTTCGTTACACTGACCGGAAACTCTTACAAATGAAATGGCGCACAAGGTATTTATAGGAAGTCTAATTTCGCTTGAAATTGTCTCGAGCGAAATCACATTCAATTGATTTCGCTTGAAATGAACTAATCATGATTTCAAGCGAAATAAGAACTTATGATTTCGCTTGAAATGGTTATTGTCACACCCCGAATTTCCACGTGTCACCGGTGGGCCCGGTGGGGGAGTATCGTGACGTGGTTGGCAACATAATAGTCAAACAACACAATATATATGAATGCACAGCGGAAGCAAAGGATATTTATTATTACATTCCGAATATGAAGTAATATTCAGTATTACAACGGAAGTAAAGGATCCACAGGCGGATCTTAAAACATATCATTTGTTCAACAGACTTTAGACGCCTAGAACTTGCAAGATTCCTTATTAGCGCCCTGAGCTCCCAGCCAATTCCGTTCAGTACCTGTCACTTAACCCTTTTGGAAAATACGTCAGTTTTCACTGGTAAATACACTCAACCGACTCATTTGAAAAGAGTTTAAGAAAATTTATTTAGATGCACCAGGCACGAAACCTTTTGACACTTGATTAAAATGCTCAGAGGCAAAATTAATCTTTTATAACTTGGGAAAATTATTTGTATATAATCTTGTATACAGTTTTACTTATTTGTCGTCCGTTTGGGGCCGGTTTGTAGGGCCGGACTAGATTAACAGACACGCCACAGGTATAATGCCCACAGGCTATCATCCCCTAAGTGGATTACCAGTTCCGGTATAATGCCCACAGGGATGATACCTTCGAGTGGATTACCAGTTTTTACATAATGCAACTGTCAGGTGTATGCCTACACCCCGTGCTTAGGTCGTGGCCATTTCGTAAAATGATGCCAAAGATATCCGGGACATGGTCATTAACCCCTAAAGGCCATACACCAAATAATAATAAAATAATACATATTAAACAGGTTATGTAAGTACATCAATCACAATCCGATTTAAATGACTACATACACCCGACCAAGCGGTACTTTTATAGTACCGTATCCCAAGCCCGTATAGGGAAAATAAGTTAAGAGTATTTACCTGAGCTAGCTCCTGTCTTAAATAGCAAGAATCTAATAACTCAGCCGTAGTCACTTAAGTAAGCGTAGGTACAATTTACCGGAAGTGCTCTAGTCTGGAATGATGGTATAAATAATTAATTAGAATGCTAACGGGTCTTTAATTAAGCCTAAGCTTAGACCGGTTAGTCTTGAGGAAAATACGGTTCTTACGCACGATTAAGCGAAGACCGGAATAGAATGTGATTTAGACCTGACAAGTTTGGAGACTTGTATAATATGGGTAATACTAAACATATTCTGGATTTTGAGATAAAACCGATAAGGTTTGACCCGTTCCGGCTAACTTATATAAACTTGTTATATAAACCGATCCGAACGCGAATAACGCGTAACGGGTAACCGAATAGGTCGCGAACAGGTTTCCTAAGTTAATATGCTTAAAATATGTTGTGATATCACAATGATACCTTCCATAATGCCCGAAACGAGTTTAAACCTTAATTATGCCCCGTAGGGGTATTTTGGTCATTTTAACGATCATAAAAGGGATTTGATACACCGCTGATGTTCGGGACTGAAGTAATTAGTAAAATTACCTATTTTAATATGTTGTATCAGTAGGTAATCAATCTTACATGGCAAAAAGGTTTTAAACCCAAACTACGCGTATAATACGCGTATAAAGCCGTTTTAAGCGACGTATGGGTTTAAATAGGATTCTAAGTTTTTAAATCAGTTAGATGGGTTCAAAACACTACATTTATTATTTAAAATCAGTAGGAATTGGATTTGTGTCAAACGGACTTGTAAAACTCGTTTTATGGCTTAAAAGGGCATTTTCGGTATTACCGAATTAAGGCACTAATCCTAGCTTGTGATCAGTTTAAAAATAATTAAAAATCTTCAAAAATCCCAAAATATTATTTAACATCAGTAGGGAAAAGTTTTGGTGCCGAAAATCGGGTTTAGATAGGCTATGCGCTAATCGCGCCGTTTAATTAATAAAAAGCTTATTAATCGCGCTAATGAGCATATCTCCTAATCTAGACCTCCGATTGACGTGAAAATTTACGTACATGTTTAATAATCAGTAACTAGGATTATTGTACTTCTACATTTTCAAAATTCTCGTTGTAGGGTCATAAGGGCATTACGGTCATTATTTAAGCACTTAACGGAAATGCGCGAACGAATCGGATAATCAACAAAACAGGTACAGAGGCTTATACTACCATGTAACCCAACCCTAATGAAGCACTAAGGCATTTCCGAAACAAACTAAAACGGGTCAGAAGCGAAGTCAAAGCAAAAGTCAAGGTTTTGCGACTTTCGGTTCCGAACCGGGTTTAAACAGAAATCTGTCGAGTCGGACAAGTGTAAACAAGTTTTTATACTTATTACCAAGTTATATTAAGGTTAAAATAGATTACACGCCTCTCGGATTGCAAATCGTGCATTAAATCATATTTTACAATTCTGTTGACTTTTTCGGTCAACCTTTGACTCGACAAATGACCTAGTTAGGTCTGGAATCGGTACGTGCCCTTATAAGGGTTTAATACCCATATAATTACCTATCTAACGGTACTTTTAGTTCGTGGTATGACTGAATCGTTTATAACTAATCTCGAAGTCAAACGTTAAATACGATATGTTGACTTCTAAGCTAAATACTGAGCTAAACATAATTAAGAAGGGACTATTAGACTTACAAGTGTTTAATGATGATTAGGGAGGCTTGTTCTCAGATTGGAAGCCCCTCAAATGATCCAAGAAAGCAGGAGAGGTGAGTGAGGAATGTTGTGAATTTGAAGACCTTTATATAGTAAGTGCAAGCACCACAATTGGATGACAACAAGCTCTATGATCATCCACAATCATCCAACACATGTCCCTAATCTTCTAGGGGAGTCTAAGGGTCCTTTACATGCAAGAAAAACCGGCCTAAAGGGTCACAAGTGCACAAAACAGCCATCTGCCATGTTTCTGGTTGCTGGTGCATGGCTAGCGCACCGTTACATGTTTTTGGTAGCGGTGCGCTAGGCCTCTTCAGAAGCTAAAATATGTTTGTTTAATTGCTGTTTGGTCCTTGGTCCCTTGAAACATCGTTTTCACTCGGATCTTGCAAGATTTATTGTACATTAGGCCCTCTAACTTGACTTTTAAAGGTTCCATGACATAACCAATTATTGTTAAGTCCTCGGTTTGCTTTGTGATTGCTCGTAAAGCCTTAATTTGAAATGTTGACGTTATTAACCCCTCGCATACGAACATCATCATAACTTTCCCATACTATATCGAATCCTTATAATATTTTACCACATCATTCTAGTGAGCAATATTAATCGTTACAAAGCTTCGGGTTCGCTAAAAGGTCACTCAGAGGTATACTTTAACATGTCGACACATTTAACCCCTGTAGTTTGTAATCTCTCACTTTCTTTTACAATTGGCTTCGTATGATCCATGATCCATTCGTTTAAGGGTATAACATTATGTAGGGTTAATATACAATACCTTTATTCACTGTTGACATTTAGAACTCGTATTTTCATATACTTTCCACGTTTGTCAACTTTAGTCCTTTCTGAACATTCTTTCGCACGTTCAAACTTATGACACGTGTCATTACATAATAGGACGTGAATTTTCGGGGTGTTACATCCTCACCCCCTTAAAAGAAATCTCGGCCCGAGATTTACCGATTTAAAGGAAGTATTTTCTGCCTAATAATGGCAACTTACAGATGATTAGGAATTTGTATGATCTTATTTGTTGTTTCCACTGCAACTTTAAGATCCTGTATATTGGACTTACCAATCAATTGTCCTAACAATAGACGTTTAACATTCCATCTTTACAAGGTCTCCAAGGGAGCAGCCCTGATGCTTACATATCGACTATTATATAAAAGCTTATCTTAAGGTGAGATGGTTATTTCAACCACTGCTTAACTAATCTAAAAAAATAGTTATTCCTTACAGCTAGTCGAACAAATCGACGATCCTGTGCAACTAATGGCGATTCCTAATTGTTGCTTAAATAGGGTTGCGGTATTCAAATGCATACGCAAGATGATCTGTCTTTCTTATTTATATAAAGCGGAGTTCTTAGAACTTTGAATTTTGGCTTTATGAGACCTTCTCTAAAATCTTATTGATTTGACTCTTAGTTCTTCCTATTCCCTTGGTACTAACTGATATAAGGCTCTTATAATAATTGCAGCCCTAGGCGGGATGTTTTATCCTGACATCCTCTTGCCTCTCAGGAGGTAAACATGGTAATTCTTATAAAGAAGATCATAATGACATATAGAGACGTCAGAGGTGTCTGTATTCTCAGGCTTTGGTTCCTCTATCGATGTCGGTGTCAGATAATGACACATTCTCTTTACAAAAGCAAAGATGCCCTAAGTAGAGATACTTATAAGGACATTTTATATTGGATATCTTCTTTGAATACTACTAGTCGACTTTAGTACAATATGACCATTGGGATATCTCAGGGGTTCCATGTATTAAACCTCCATGCTGATCAGACATGGAAATAATCTATGGGACACACTAGGATACGCCAATCCTCATATGACACTTTTATCAAACTTAGTTTGGCATTCGCAGGCGATAGAAAACAATGAGAAAATAATTAAAATAACATATGTTGTCATACTCTATGCGAAGAAAGAGTACTCTTTAGATTTTTCGGAAGAATTCCTTGCCGATACTAGAAGAATCGGTTACTACGGTTTCCTTGGTAGCTATACCTTGTGGATGATAAAAAAAAATTTTTGCTAAGTTTATGGTTCATGAAGATTTATTATTGCCTGTATTAAAAACAGGACACTTAGCAGAAATTATCATTGATAAATGATAAGGAAGTTTATTGTACAGTGCTTATATTTAATTAATAATGGAAGTTTCACAAACTAGGCACCTAGCCCAGTTGGCTAGGCGCGCGAAAGGGTGCGGCCGGCCTAGACCCAGGTTCGATTCCGGGGACGGCCAGTTCCACCATTTTTTTGTGTTTAATATTAATTAATCGCACTGATACGTGTAATTATGAGAGTTGTCTCACAAGGAGTCTTGATAATTAATTGCTTCTTATTACCCACAATATGGGCTTGATTTTTTTTTTTAAGGCAACTAATCGATTTTTATCACTATATTGAGTCCTTATGTATGCAACCAATAGTTTGCTATAAGGTATTAGAAAGAGCGCCTTCTAATAGATATTAGATATCAATATAGGATTTGTTGAAGCATTTCTAAAGTATCATCGGCCATTTTATACATCGTAATAAATGACCGGAGTCTTAATCAGACGGATACAACAGTTCTCAACATTTATCATTCATAATATATTTATATGTGCCAGTATCAAATAAGTTTCTACATAAACTGCTTGATAATGAAAGGTACATATTATACTATTATTATTATTCTGCCCCATCTCTTGGGCGTTCATTTAGACAACTCGTGCGTTTGTTCTCTTGGCCTACTCGGGCTTCCTCGCGTAATTAGGGCAGTTGGTCTTTATGTGCCCCTTCTCGTTGCAGTTGTAGCATGTAGCATCTTTAATCTTCCCGCAATCAACAGTCTTGTGCTCCCTAGACTTGCATATCCCACACGCAGGTGGTCCTGATTTAGAATTGGACTCCATTCTGCATTTTCCAAAGTGGCGTTTTTGGCAAGTCGAGCACCTTGGTTTTTCCTCTGTCCGCTGACCATTCTTTCCAGACCCAGACCTCTCAGAGTCAGTGTTTCCCTTGTGTTTCTTCTCTGATCCTCGTGAGTTATCATCCTCACGCTTCTTCTTACTTTCTTCAGATTTCTTTAGCGACCTTAGCCTGACCGCATCTAAAGTAAGGGACAGAGAGAGGTCAGCTACTGACCTGAATGTGGTAGGTCTTGAAGCCTTAACACTGGCTTTGATTTCTGGGGGTAAACCCCCAATGAAGCGTGCAATTCGCTTGGGCTCTGGTGTTACAAGGTAAGGGACCAGTCTGGACAGGGTATTAAAACTGGTGAGGTAAGCTTGACAATCTAAGTTTGTCATCACCAAAGATAAGAAATCTGACTCAATCCCCTCAACCTCGTGTTGAGGGCAGTAATTCTCCTTAACGAGATTAACAAACTGTTCCCATGACATGCTGTAGAGCGGAATCTTCCCAGCAGCTTGAATGAGAGACTTCCACCATGCCAGTGCCTCTCCTTTGAACGATTGGGATACGTACTTCACGACATCCCTTTCAGCGCAACCGCTGATATCGACAACTGTGTCCATTTCATCCAACCAAATCATACAATCAACTGCCCCTTTTTCCCCAGTAAAATCTCGGGGCTTGCAGGAAACAAAGTACTTATAGTTACAGGATTTGGTATGCGGTTCATTATCGAACACTATCCTCTTGGATGGAACACTGTGTTCATTAGATGAATGTCGATCGTCATCTTTCTTTGAGGGCGGCTTGTTATCAGGCTCTGGATGAGTTTTAGGGATGGATTTAGGGTGGGGTACAGATGAGGCTTTACTATTTGTCTCACTATATTCCTGGAATTGCTCCTTCACAGCTTTAGATACAGCTGAGTTAATCAATGTACGAAGTTCTCCTCTGGTTATGTCAATCTTTTCATCATCGCGATTTTCCAGAGGGTGACTATTCCCTTCCTCCGACCCCGCCATGTAGTTTTAATTGCTACATAAAAATTAAACAAGGACAAGGTTTTTACGGAAGTTTAAACAGTTTTATCTTTTTGAACGCTTTATTAACCATGTTTTTAATACACATATTGGTTAATTTGATAAATATATAATTATTCAGGATATTTATTATACTCCTAAATTATAAGTTAATAATAGCACAAAAGGCCTAGTCACTTAGACAAGTTTAATTTATAGGCCTTGATTTTATAGAATCGAGGCTTCAAGGTTTGAATCAAAGTTCATTACCTTTTCTTGACAGGGAGTTGTAGGCTACCACTGTCTTTAGTCCCAGAGGACGTTAGTTATAGCCCGTGGGCACTTCATCCATAAGGGATGATTATATAAATAAGGGAATTTAGTATATCCCAAAATGACTTATGTGATTTTATCATATCACATTTTGTCGAGCATGTTAATATGCTTTCATATGTTTAATAAGGATTTGAATCTCTTGAATAGGTTCTACCATCTTGGCCTTGTATGCCGTGACATTTAGGCTAGGTTTTACCTTTAAGATTCTTTTTAATAATTAACGCAGAGCAATCCTATATTGAACTATTAACAAGGATCTGAATCTAATTATGGAACTACCATCTTGGCCCTGTCTTAATGTGACACATGGCTAGGTTTTGTCCTTTTTAAATTTTGCCATTTTATTATAATGGTAGATCTTATAATATAGGAATGATACTTTAAATATAATCGTTCCTTTAAAATTTAACAAGTATATGGTTGCCCTAAACGGGACTTCTATAGCAATTGACTTGCCCATGCAAGGGCTAATCAGAAAAATAACAAAGGAACCAAATAAGGTAAAATGAAACAAATTTGGATTTTTCCTATGTTCTTGTCTAGACTCAAGAATGTGCAATTGTGTAACTGAGATTAAACACAAAAGACTAGTGTTTAATTCACTCAGTGTTGGCTCTGATACCAACCTGTCACACCCCGAATTTCCACGTGTCACCGGTGGGCCCGGTGGGGGAGTATCGTGACGTGGTTGGCAACATAATAGTCAAACAACACAATATATATGAATGCACAGCGGAAGCAAAGGATATTTATTATTACATTCCGAATATGAAGTAATATTCAGTATTACAACGAAAGTAAAGGATCCACAGGCGGATCTTAAAACATATCATTTGTTCAACAGACTTTAGACGCCTAGAACTTGCAAGATTCCTTATTAGCGCCCTGAGCTCCCAGCCAATTCCGTTCAGTACCTGTCACTTAACCCTTTTGGAAAATACGTCAGTTTTCACTGGTAAATACACTCAACCGACTCATTTGAAAAGAGTTTAAGAAAATTTATTTAGATGCACCAGGCACGAAACCTTTTGACACTTGATTAAAATGCTCAGAGGCAAAATTAATCTTTTATAACTTGGGAAAATTATTTGTATATAATCTTGTATACAGTTTTACTTATTTGTCGTCCGTTTGGGGCCGGTTTGTAGGGCCGGACTAGATTAACAGACACGCCACAGGTATAATGCCCACAGGCTATCATCCCCTAAGTGGATTACCAGTTCCGGTATAATGCCCACAGGGATGATACCTTCGAGTGGATTACCAGTTTTTACATAATGCAACTGTCAGGTGTATGCCTACACCCCGTGCTTAGGTCGTGGCCATTTCGTAAAATGATGCCAAAGATATCCGGGACATGGTCATTAACCCCTAAAGGCCATACACCAAATAATAATAAAATAATACATATTAAACAGGTTATGTAAGTACATCAATCACAATCCGATTTAAATGACTACATACACCCGACCAAGCGGTACTTTTATAGTACCGTATCCCAAGCCCGTATAGGGAAAATAAGTTAAGAGTATTTACCTGAGCTAGCTCCTGTCTTAAATAGCAAGAATCTAATAACTCAGCCGTAGTCACTTAAGTAAGCGTAGGTACAATTTACCGGAAGTGCTCTAGTCTGGAATGATGGTATAAATAATTAATTAGAATGCTAACGGGTCTTTAATTAAGCCTAAGCTTAGACCGGTTAGTCTTGAGGAAAATACGGTTCTTACGCACGATTAAGCGAAGACCGGAATAGAATGTGATTTAGACCTGACAAGTTTGGAGACTTGTATAATATGGGTAATACTAAACATATTCTGGATTTTGAGATAAAACCGATAAGGTTTGACCCGTTCCGGCTAACTTATATAAACTTGTTATATAAACCGATCTGAACGCGAATAACGCGTAACGGGTAACCGAATAGGTCGCGAACAGGTTTCCTAAGTTAATATGCTTAAAATATGTTGTGATATCACAATGATACCTTCCATAATGCCCGAAACGAGTTTAAACCTTAATTATGCCCCGTAGGGGTATTTTGGTCATTTTAACGATCATAAAAGGGATTTGATACACCGCTGATGTTCGGGACTGAAGTAATTAGTAAAATTACCTATTTTAATATGTTGTATCAGTAGGTAATCAATCTTACATGGCAAAAAGGTTTTAAACCCAAACTACGCGTATAATACGCGTATAAAGCCGTTTTAAGCGACGTATGGGTTTAAATAGGATTCTAAGTTTTTAAATCAGTTAGATGGGTTCAAAACACTACATTTATTATTTAAAATCAGTAGGAATTGGATTTGTGTCAAACGGACTTGTAAAACTCGTTTTATGGCTTAAAAGGGCATTTTCGGTATTACCGAATTAAGGCACTAATCCTAGCTTGTGATCAGTTTAAAAATAATTAAAAATCTTCAAAAATCCCAAAATATTATTTAACATCAGTAGGGAAAAGTTTTGGTGCCGAAAATCGGGTTTAGATAGGCTATGCGCTAATCGCGCCGTTTAATTAATAAAAAGCTTATTAATCGCGCTAATGAGCATATCTCCTAATCTAGACCTCCGATTGACGTGAAAATTTACGTACATGTTTAATAATCAGTAACTAGGATTATTGTACTTCTACATTTTCAAAATTCTCGTTGTAGGGTCATAAGGGCATTACGGTCATTATTTAAGCACTTAACGGAAATGCGCGAACGAATCGGATAATCAACAAAACAGGTACAGAGGCTTATACTACCATGTAACCCAACCCTAATGAAGCACTAAGGCATTTCCGAAACAAACTAAAACGGGTCAGAAGCGAAGTCAAAGCAAAAGTCAAGGTTTTGCGACTTTCGGTTCCGAACCGGGTTTAAACAGAAATCTGTCGAGTCGGACAAGTGTAAACAAGTTTTTATACTTATTACCAAGTTATATTAAGGTTAAAATAGATTACACGCCTCTCGGATTGCAAATCGTGCATTAAATCATATTTTACAATTCTGTTGACTTTTTCGGTCAACCTTTGACTCGACAAATGACCTAGTTAGGTCTGGAATCGGTACGTGCCCTTATAAGGGTTTAATACCCATATAATTACCTATCTAACGGTACTTTTAGTTCGTGGTATGACTGAATCGTTTATAACTAATCTCGAAGTCAAACGTTAAATACGATATGTTGACTTCTAAGCTAAATACTGAGCTAAACATAATTAAGAAGGGACTATTAGACTTACAAGTGTTTAATGATGATTAGGGAGGCTTGTTCTCAGATTGGAAGCCCCTCAAATGATCCAAGAAAGCAGGAGAGGTGAGTGAGGAATGTTGTGAATTTGAAGACCTTTATATAGTAAGTGCAAGCACCACAATTGGATGACAACAAGCTCTATGATCATCCACAATCATCCAACACATGTCCCTAATCTTCTAGGGGAGTCTAAGGGTCCTTTACATGCAAGAAAAACCGGCCTAAAGGGTCACAAGTGCACAAAACAGCCATCTGCCATGTTTCTGGTTGCTGGTGCATGGCTAGCGCACCGTTACATGTTTTTGGTAGCGGTGCGCTAGGCCTCTTCAGAAGCTAAAATATGTTTGTTTAATTGCTGTTTGGTCCTTGGTCCCTTGAAACATCGTTTTCACTCGGATCTTGCAAGATTTATTGTACATTAGGCCCTCTAACTTGACTTTTAAAGGTTCCATGACATAACCAATTATTGTTAAGTCCTCGGTTTGCTTTGTGATTGCTCGTAAAGCCTTAATTTGAAATGTTGACGTTATTAACCCCTCGCATACGAACATCATCATAACTTTCCCATACTATATCGAATCCTTATAATATTTTACCACATCATTCTAGTGAGCAATATTAATCGTTACAAAGCTTCGGGTTCGCTAAAAGGTCACTCAGAGGTATACTTTAACATGTCGACACATTTAACCCCTGTAGTTTGTAATCTCTCACTTTCTTTTACAATTGGCTTCGTATGATCCATGATCCATTCGTTTAAGGGTATAACATTATGTAGGGTTAATATACAATACCTTTATTCACTGTTGACATTTAGAACTCGTATTTTCATATACTTTCCACGTTTGTCAACTTTAGTCCTTTCTGAACATTCTTTCGCACGTTCAAACTTATGACACGTGTCATTACATAATAGGACGTGAATTTTCGGGGTGTTACAGTTATTGACCATTTCGAGCGAAATAACCTATAAACACAATTCCTTGATTTCCGTGCTCTAATCTTTCATTCTACGTACAAGACTCGATACAAGACGAAGTCGACAGACGTATGCACCAACAAAAAGGGAAAACTTGCTCCACGCTTCATTGGTCCATTCAAGATACTCGAAAGGATTGGTAAAGTGGCTTATCGACTCGATTTACCTCAAGAACTTAGCAACGTTCATCCAACATTTCACGTTTCAAATCTTAGGAAGTGCTTAACTCAAGAAGGACTTCAAGTTCCTACCGACGACTTGCAAATCAACGAGACCCTTCACTTTGTGGAAAAACCGGTTGGAATCATGGATCGAGGAACCAAACAACTTAGGCGCAACTAAATTCACATAGCCAAGGTGCGATGGGAAGGAAAGCGTGGTGCCGAATTCACTTGGGAACTCAAGAGCAAGATGAAGACCAAGAATCCACAACTCTTCGTTCAGCCTTCCTCTTAGATTTTGAGGACGAAATCTCCTAAATTAGGGGAGACTGTAATGCTTCGCATATTTATACTTTCCTGATTTAGCAAGTATTGTTGTACATTCTATTTTTAGACATGTGTACTCTTGTTGTACTCTATTTCGTTTCAATTTGTAATCCGAGACAATTGATCATAATGAAAACGCAAGTCTTTTAAACATATTCATGTTATCCACATTAAAATTATGTGCAAACTTTTAATCATAATTCACATATTGAATGTTATGTTATACATGATTCTTGATTTCACGTTACACATTAATGCATGATACTCGAAAAACTGATTAAAACACGTAAAACACCAAAACTTGAAACTCAAAACCAACATTTGGAGTCAGTTCGCATGAACCTGCAGATCTGCATGGATCTGCACATCCGCACCATATGTGTTTCCGCACCAAATGTGCAACCGGGCGAAAAATTGGGAAACCCTAATTTCACCCGAAGCCTATAAATAGGCACACTACCCCACTCCATAATTCGCCATATTCTTTGCAAACACTCTCAAGCTCTCTTTGGCGACCAGAATCTGTTGTAAGGATCGTTTCTTCATTTTCAATTACATTTCATTTCATTTTCTTGCATTTTATTATGAATTCTTAAACTTTTCACAAAACCCTTTTGATTCAACCTATCTCGAGGATGGTTTCCACTAGTCTTGCTTGGGCAAACTACTGTGGAGCATCACACATACGAGATTGAATCAAACTTGGTAAATTCTAAACATTTTACAACTTAATCATAACTTTCTTTTGATTATTACACAATCTTGAAGGAATCTGGAATCCACCAGACCCTCGACTCATTTCATTGTCAAGGGTTTGCATTAGGGTTCACTTCCATCAAGAATTATCTGTTTTGAATGGATCAAACACCCGTTTTCAACCATGACAGTCGGTTCGCACGGACGGATTATGTCCATCCGCACGAACGGACAATCCTCGGCGTATTCTATTTTCATTTTCATTTCTGTTCTCACACTTGTTTACCATGGTTTAAACATTTTATTAACTGAATTGAATAATTAAAAGAATTACAAAACTGTTTGTAGCTAAATCAGCTTATAATGAAACTTGACATAACGTAAACAGTTAGTTCGCACGGACCGACCATGTCCATCTGCACGAACGGACTCAGCTTGTATAATCTAAATTAACTTCGGTTTCACATCAGTTTACAACGTTTGATCATTTTATCTTTTTGTTTTGATTATCCTAAACAATTACACTACTGTTCCCAATCAAATCAGTTTATAATCATGTGTTAGCATCCGGTTCGTTTTTAATAGAAAACCTCGTTCACACGAATGGACTATGTCCATCTTCACGAATGGACTGTTAAACACTTAAACTAGCTTAATTCCCGCATTTCACGCAAAATGCTCCGACACACTCTCGCAACCGAATACTTATACTCTTGTTTAACCATTTCAGTGTAATCTCGGTGCTTGAAACTTCGTCAATCCTGCTCGGGGTTTAGTGTTTACCTTACAAAAAGCTGTGAGTATACTCGATCCCATTTTTGTTTTAAACACTTTGTGTGTAACATGTATATTATACAAAAACACGCAACACTGTGAGACTTGTTTATTCAAATCACACTCTATCCACGTTTAAACATGAAAACATGTTATACTTGTTAATTTCATATGCTCTGTATACATTGTGTCTATATGCTCATTAACTTTGCAAGCCTACCTTAACAATTATAGCGCTATAGGATTAACGCACCACCCGCATTCTTGACGTATTGTTAAGTAAAACATCTTACACTCTCTTCGTCTCGACGATGTTGGGTAATCACGATTGCGTTGGAAACTTTGGTTTGACATATAGTTTACACCTGTTCAGCATATTAAAAACTTGTATACATTATGCATATTGGATATGAGCACGTTAAAACATTTTATTATTATGCTATGTATTCAAACTTGTATACTCACCAACATTTTTGTTGATCATTATTTTAATACATGTTGCAGGTTGATAGACGAAGTGATGAAGAAACAAGTTTAGGGTGGACTTTGAAACACACCTAAATAAGAAACAATGTTTGAAATTTGATTCATGTTTTGATCATATTTGGTTTGAACAATGTATGACATTTTAGTCTTTTATGAAATATTGATTAATCGTATATTGTCGCAATTAGTGTCATAATGCTATGAACAATCATGTTTTCGTCTCACTCCGTTGTTTCCACCATTGGTTGGGGTGTGACATAAATTTTCTGGTATTTGCTTGCGTTGTAGACCTTTTATGATTTCAAGCAATTCTAGACACCACGAAACATCAATTATTGTTCTAATTAGTAATATTATGATGGAATTAGTGGGAGAATAGTATTCCACGATCATTAGTTCAATCAAGTCAGAATAGATTATAAGCTTTTATAAAAGTTGTAAGAATTTTATAAAAAATGAGTAAGTAATGTTTATAAAAAAAAAATACGTAAACCCTACCCCAAACTCCCTAATTTTCGGCCAAGGATCGGCCCCACCCACCAAAGAAAATCAAAAATCAAAATCTTATTAATCATTCCACCTTCCCTTAAAACCGATCACCATGTAAACCAAGATTACACCCCCACCTTAATCATTTCCATTATTTTTCCAAGACCCACTCTCTTTCCTCTCTATTCCCCTCTTGAACCGTCCACTACCCCCCCCCCCCCTTCCCGTCACTTGCTTAAATTTTCATCTTTCACAAATCTCTCTCAATACACCTCCATTTACATACACATAAGAGTTCTTGGGAATTCTTTGAAGATCCAAGAACCCATTAGAGCATTCCTAAGGAGTATTCATCTTCAGGAACCACCATTATTTTTTACGAACCCTACTTGTTCATCCAAGGTAAATCCATTTTAAGCATGTTTAAAGTGAAGTTGTTCACCAAACAAAGGGATTTTCTCTTTGAACAAATGAAATCAATAAATATAGAGTTTAACCAAGAGTTTTGAAGGTTAGTATGTGTGTGTGGGTTGTGATTAATGGGTGTGGATGTGGGTGTGTTTATTGTTAAAAGATTGCTTAAAAGATGTTAGATGTAACATGCAACATGATATGTTTTGGGGTTTTGTCTAATATCAATTTGTGGTTTCATTTATAGTATTTGTGTCATAAAAATGTTAGATGATGATTTTGGGTGAAAACCCCTAAGTTAGGAGGATTTATGATGCTTGATAAATGTGAAAAAATGCAAGATAAAAGCAATACTGTGACATGCGTGTGAAAGTTTATAATGATCTGAATGTATTGATATTATGGTAGTATTTTACTCATAATAATCAGGTATTACACAAACTTGATGATATTCATGATTTAGAAGCTTATAGTTATGTAAAATGTGCCTAAAATGGGGTAAAATTGATAATTACCATCATAAATGAATGATTTATGTGGAAATCAAATTATGTTATAAAACATGTTATTTTGTTTATAAAATTTAGATGATAAGTGTTGGGTATGTTCAAGATGATTTGGATTGCTTATGTGATTATTTTAGACTTAAAAAACATAAAAAACGATAAGTTTCGGTATGAATATGGCATCCATGATAAATCTGATTTAGAACGGAAAATTTAGGTATATTATATGATTTTAAAATAGGTCTTAAAGTATGTGAGGTGATGTTTCCATGTTTGATATGTTTTATGTAATGTTGGGAATAAAAAACGTAAATTCTATGCTTAGAAATTGCCATAACTATGCATTGTTGGACTAGGTAACGTGAACTTCCTTTGAATGATAAAATGTGCTATAACAGGGATATATAACGATATTAGATGCATTTTGGTCTTGCACGACGAAAACGGGATGATCGATTCAAGAAAAGTAGCTAACAAAACGTAGGATGCATGATGTGCTACTATGAAGAAACTATGGGATTTCCTTGTGTTATGGCTATGTGATATTACAAAAATATAAAATGACTACTTTGATATATTAAAGGCCGAAGACTTGGTATTTTACATAAAAAGTATAGACCTTTTCAAGATGCACCTTATCTACGCCAGTTAGTGATTTTGCCAAAAGTTATAACAAATTAATATACTTACAGAAAGCAAGTATTAAAAGATTTTATAATACACACACACACAAATATTAATGTATGAATTGTTGGATGAAATTATAGGACTTATATGATTTGGTGAAGGATCATGTGAAATATGACATGAAAATGCTTATGTGTGTTGTGATTTATGAGTAATTATAATGATAGACTTTGGTGTAAGTATCTATATATTGATGTGTCTCTCAAAGAAGACTCGTAGGATGAAAGGGGTATTTCATTGAACATTTAGATGGTAGGAAAACGTAACCATAAGTTTCATAGTCACCATCGGGTCGTCAAGATAACGGGTCAACACGTGAAACATTTTTATAAGTCTAAAAAGTTGAGTGAAGAACTTCAATTAGTAGACTTGGAATTAATTTGGAAGTGTATCTTGTATGTAGGACACTGTTAGGTGAATACCTATTTGAATTGAGCTATTGTATGAAACTTTCAAGCGCACCCGAAGGTGAGTTTCAGGACCCCTTTGAAATTGTGTTTTTACATTTCAGAGGAGAAACACGTATTATTTTGAATTAATATGATCAATAGACAAAAGTAAATGTAAGGGCCTTTATTTACCTTGTTGAGGGATTATACCCAGTTGAGGGCTTATCCATAGACTTTTCCCTACTGATGTAATCACTAACCTCTTGGAGGGATGGCACAGGATATCATGATAGATCTATCGGCTGTGACAAACCCCAAGTTTGTCAACGGGTCACTTTGGTCCTTCAAGAGGAATAAATGTTGAAAGGAATTATAGGCGAAACATTGAATATTTTGATTTGATTATGGACTCTTGCTTTCAAACATTATTTCATATTCCTAGCTAGTTTACAAGTCGGTATAGGGTTGTCATGTTTTTTTTTTTAAATCGGAAATGGATTTTTAATAATTACAAGTAAGTTAAACCTGTGAACTGACTAGCCTTGTGTTGACACTTTAGGCGTGTTTTTCATGTACTTAGGCGGCTTCGGAGTTTGAAGCGGGTTTTAGGGCAAATTTGGGAATTGAACAATAATAACGCTAGTGTCATGGTCCACGTGATGGAACCTTTAAACATGAACACTTTTAAACATTACATTTTAGATGATTGTAATAACTTCTTAAACTATTTTGTCCATTTTATAATCATCTATGTTTTCCTTATACTTGTTGGTTACCAAACTCCGTCACCACCATGCTTGTCTTCCACTACAGTTTTTGGGGTGTGAAAACTTCGTCTTGAACCAGGACCCATCCATTCAAACCATCAAGAATTGTTTAAAGACATGAAAAGTAAATTGTTTTTAGAACCACAACCACAAAAGCATCAAATTGTTCAACCATCAAACATCACCAAATAACAGGGCTTAGGCCTTGTCTTTAGTATCATCACTGCCATGTTCAACCAACACCTCCTTGCCAGCATCCTTGACCTTGCCACCACCCTCAATCTTGTCATCCACTTTGCCCTAATCAACCTCAGGAACCACCACACCACCAAGCTCAGCCACCATCTTTCCCACATGTGGATAAACCAAGCAGCCCGGTCGAAATCCTTCTCATTAGACCTCCTAAGCCATTTTAATCCTGGCTTGGAACATAGTAGGTGTGGTGTGTGCGAAGTGTGATATATTTTTATTGATATTTTAAGCCCATTTTACACATTAGTCAAGTTTTAAATTTAAAAAACATGATATTCTACTAACACCAAACACACACTTAGGCAAGTGCACCCATCGTGAGCGTAGTATTGCGTTGGTAAGATACCGAGGTCGTCCAAGGACACAGGAGCTTTTAGTACCGGTTTATCCTCAACGTCTAATCAATCTAAATTTTTGAGAAAAGTTCGAAATATGAAACTAAAAATGCAAAGATAAATAAAATGAAAAACAAATAGACAAGATAGAATCACTTGGATCCGACTCGTCTTTAATGTATCTTTTGATGATTTTCGCACTTTCGGACTTTTTAAGAGATTATCTCAATTATAGTAGTAGGCCCCTTTTTTGAAGGTTTTACAGGTTTGTCATTTGTGCAGGCACCTGACCATGCCTCGTGTTCACCTGGGCACGGCCACGTGGTCGGTCTTCTGTTTCCTTGTTTTTGCTTTGGGGATG
>JARYGA010044363.1:0-35475 GCA_030545235.1 Helianthus tuberosus | reverse complement strand
AAGTACAGGGGTTAAATATGACAAAAAAAAATATTTTTCTGAGTTTGGAGGCGTCGCGTGACGCCAAGGGGCGTCGCGTGACGCTAGGCCCCCTTTTCAGCAGAATGTTGCTGCATATTCCCAGCACGATCTGATTTCACGGAAACGGCCATAACTTCTTCGTTATTGATCCGTTTTACCCGATTCTTTTTCCTACGCGTCCGTAATTTAATTCTCCATCTAATGGAGTTAAAATCCAACAACCTTCATAATAAATTTTGAGACTTCTAAGCCTTCGTCTCGTTCCCTTTTTACCGAATTTTAACCCGTTTATGCATTTTATCAAACAAACATATTTATTTGATTCCTATATCTCATACACTTCTTCAAATTAATATTACCTACTATATTAGGTTCTAATCACAAGTTTATTTCACAATTTAAACCCGTTTTCGCTCGTATGCTTATTTTGACCCGTTAAGGGTATTTAAGCACTTTCGAGCCTAAAATAGCTTTCGATTGCTTCTAGCATTCCATTACCACATTTCTTATCCTATAATCTCCCACCACAATTGTATTTAAGGTAGATTTAATGTGGTGATCAATATAAACCAAGTTTTACCTCTCGAATCGTCATTTTACGGCAAAAACTCAAATAGTGCTATATGGCTAATATAAAACCTCTTTCAGCTTCTATACTTATTCTAAGTATTTACCTTGTCATAAAACTCGTTTCCAAACAACCTTTAAGGGTTGTTTGTCCCATTTAGCCTACAAGGGCGTTTTGGTCGATTTTAGTCCTTTTATGACGAAGGACTCTCTCTCAAATTATTTGACCAAAATAGCACTTTTAACTACAACATAATTATGCGTACCTGGCCCGGATCACAAGTAGACCCGATTTATACCTCGTTTTCATTATCACACCATCAATAGTGACACAATTATCCGATTTGCTAATCGGTCCTGTTAACATAAGACTTGACAACCACATTAGTCGATATTATCAAATGGTGTTATCACCACCATTCGACCCGTTTGGACTATATGCTCAACATTATCTATTTAATCAAAAACATCGTTTTTGATCTCCAATTCATACATCCATTCCACCCCGGATTTTATTACCATACCCCTTTTTCTTTTTACACTCTTTTCTTACAAATTTCATGTCACACCCTCAAAATACCACCTAGGGAGTGTCCCTGTTAGGCGTGTGACCACTAGCAATGAGCCACTAATTACATTGAATCATAAGTTTAAAATAACGTTCCATCAATTAATAATGATAAAATCCCAATCATAAGTTATTCAAAAACCACAAGTTCAGCGGAAGCGTTGGCGTAACATAATGTAAATACTTTTCGATCAATCATAAGAAATAAATGTTTGATAAATAATCCCATCCGTATAACCATGACCACTCTCGCTCTCCAGCCAGCAAGCTCCTGTTCCAATCACCTAACAACCTGCGAGCATGTAACAAGTGTATCAGACAAAGCTGGCGAGTTCACAGTTTTAGAAAACGTTTGTTACCAGTTGTATGTAAAACAGTTCACTGACAAATGCAAGTAATATTGTTAATATCTCAATTCCGAACAAAACGGCTCCTGAAATACATGACTGCCCTTCCCACGTACTCCTATCTAGTACTGGGCCCCGACTGGGTCATTAGTTCACATCCGTCCTATCTAGGAGCGGTGTGAGGGTGCCAAACCTAAGTAGCGCTACCAACTAATACCCGTTACCCTCCAGGTAACATAATAAGGGACTTACAAAAATGATAGGTGAGAATATTAACCAATATACCCGTTATTACCCAGACCACTGACTGTCCCCAACCACTGGGACGCATGCTCGAATGTAGTGAACTCACCTTTGGTTTGCTCGGTAGGATTTGTTACTTGTTATTCAGTTGATCAAACACGTCCTAAAAAAGGTTACCAGTTACAGTCAGTTTTACATGCACATATACCACACCTTTCACGTATAGCTAATTCACGCATTCGAGGTTCACATCAAATATATTCATTGCTCATGTAACGCACATATGCATTCCTACGTGTGACAGTTTATTCATCCGTCTAAAGTATCAAACAATGCTTAACATGTAGTCACACAACCACACCATATACATACCTACATAATCAACTAACATGTGTATGGCCCAAAGTTAAAACATGTGTATATCACGATGACTAACAAATCCAAGCATTCAAGGTCTGGCCAAATTACATCATGTGCGGCCCACTTTCTCGGCAGTTTCATTTGGCCCAAACCTCGCTGGCCCAAGTCCGATCACGAGATTCAGTGGGCTTCGGCCCAGCTGGATTACGTGGACACCAAGGCTCATGGCCCAGTGTCATCGTTGTGGCCCGGATATTTGTATGTGGCCCAAGCAACAAATCGAAAGTTTCAGGTCTTGAGTTATTATGTTACCCTTTTGTATGGTCCAACAAATTGATGTGTAAATCATGCCAGTCATGTATTCTCTCAATATTCACAGCAACCTTTCATGTATAACTAAGCATCCGAACATATAACAAGACACGTCTAACTTCTCATTAAGTATTTTCGGTTCATCAACATCACACATAGCACAATATTACCCATTCCTTATTTGAAATAATCGGCCCAAAACAACCTGTATGTTATTGTTTCTATTTCGCTATTAACCTTACTTGTTCTAATCGATTCTCAGTTTAATCATGAATGCATATATCATATCAATTTTAAATCATCAAATGTAATCTATCATGAACCATTAATTTACATGGTCATCACATCTGATTCAAAAGCATGGCAAATCATAACATTCTACATCCAATCATTAGGTCATCGATTAATGGGAACACTTAGTAGACTATATCCACTTTAATTAACAATTTGCACACATAACAACAATCACATGCTTCCTGACAATAAACATGCAACCTTGAAACATAATATGGCAGACAACATGAAGTGATCATTATCAAATTGGCTGCACTTTCATTACATATCACATGCAAATAATCGGGCCCACAATTCTCATTTAATCCATGTCCAACTCAATCAATTAGTTAGGTTTAGCAACAATCATTCGATCATACAGTGTTATGTTATTAGAATTGAGTTATCAATAAAATCATGACCCTATGACTTAACCATTTAACATTAACAATCATGATCATCACCTGTTACTACTCGATGACCATTAACGGCTCACCAGAAATTAACATTAGCCGATTACCCACATTCAATTCTACTTAACATACCGATTGGTACATCCCATAGCCCGACTACTCGTTTTTCATTCCAGCAACCTACTTTATTCATATAGCATAGATATCACATATCACACGTAGACACTTTGTGTTAATTAGGCACACGTATAACAAGATCAAACGAGTAGAATCTAGCATGAATACGAATCACTAACCCCAAGCTTGTTTCCAAAGATTGATGTTTCGAAGAGGGGGGGGGGGGCTGGGGGTGCGTCCACTGTTGTCATGATCCAAAAGAGGAGTGGGGTTGATTAGGGTTTGCCACTAATCAAGTATTCTTATACAACTCTACGCAAACAAGAATTTAAGAAGATGGGCTCGGTTTACTTATAGTTACAAGATCCTAGTTGAACACATTCAAAGCCCATGAGGAGTGGGCTCAATTCTAAGGTTCAGTTGGGCTCTAGGCCAATGCATAAGTCTAATGTGATTTCATATGTAAGTATGCGGCCCCACATATGTTATTTAACCGAGTTATCACAAACGTCTAAGTTTAACGGATCACAATATTAAACGTCACTAACCTTGAAAGTTCGGGTTGTCACATCATCCGCAACTTGAAAGAAATTTCGTCCTGAAATTTGACGAGTAAGCACTGTAAGGTGAGGTGATAATCAAGATTGTTGCGGATTTTGCTCAGGTGCCACATCATCCCCAACTTGAAGAGGAATTTTGTCCCGAAATTCACCAGCTTTATCAGATTAGATTTGTCTTTAGGAAAAAGTTGAGGATATTTGAGCTTCATCTGGTCCTCACGCTCCCACATGAACTCCGGTCCACGTATTGAGTTCCAACGAACTCTAACAATCGGAATACGACTATGTTGACAGTGGGTTTCTCAACAAGGGCACCACAAGTGTTGCGTCGAACAGACGCTTCTTTAGGTTCGAGACATAAATTGACATCGTGTACGTTATCTAATTCGTCAAGTAACTCGAGTTTGTAGGTTACACTACCGATTCTTCCCAGACTATTGAGTGATCCATTGTGACGTCAGTTAAGCTCGCCATGCATCCCAAGCATCCCACACCCTCCCAGGGTGAGACTTTCAACATGATACGACCATCTACAACGAACTCCTAGTGTTTCCTAAGCTTATCGTCTTTCCTGACGGTCACTCGATGCCGCCAAACAATTTCCAATCCAAGCAATCTTCCCAAGAGTTTCGAGTACAAGTCCTGGACCCGTGTTTAGGTGGTCATCCACCTCAATCCACAAATAAGTTGGCATTATCATCCAAGCAATGCCCCAAACAGAGTTGTCTGAATACTAGAAGGGTAACAGCTACAGTAGAACTCAGCCAAAAGTGTACGTCCTTCCAATTTACACCAAGTTAATCTCACACATGCTCGCAGCATATCTTCGAGTGTCAGGGGGTTGTTTACTCAGACCGTTCGTCCTATGTTGATAAGTAATACTCATATCTATACGTGAGTCAAGGGTGTTGTGTATCGCTTGTCATAAATCAGGTATAGCTCAAAATAGGAGGTAATAGGAGTTGGCACCTCGTACCTATAAGCCGCCTCTCTCAGAGGAACATTCGCAACTTGTGAAGACTAGTCAGTTCCTTGTTTGCAAGCAAATGTGTACTAGTAACGTGAGTCCATCAACGATCACCCAGGTGTTAATGTTTCCATTTTGAGTTGTAAGTAGACTAGTGACAAAATACACGGCAGTCTGTTCTCATTTCCATATATGTGTTTCTGATTGCTAATATCCCGCGTTGACTTTCCCACATGTCAAACATCGTTCCCATGTGTGGCTAGGTGGGCCTTCAGGCCCGGTCATCTGTACAGGGTGTTCGGGTTTTAATACATCCTATCAAAACTCAGATGAGTAGCATATCGAGGCCCGTGTGCTTCGCCTGCACCAGTTCCCTAAGGTTGATGTATAGTGAGGTCCAAATTTCGTTCCATGAAGTAGCAAATATCGTCTGTCCCGTCAAAGGTTGCTTCCCCATGCCCTGCATGGGTCAATCTTGAGAACTCTCTTCCTTCAGTTCTTCAACTTGGATAAGGCGATTCTGATCAAGTATGTTAAAGTCGATAGCGAGCTGCAAAGCTTGTGCACGTCAAGGTTTCACGGTCGTATTCATTCAAAAGTTCCATCCAGCGGTGCCATCACATGTTTAACTCACACCGGAGGCCCTTGTGATCGGTCTAGGTAGTGCATTTGGTACCGTCCAAGTGATGCCTCCAACTTAAATCCAAAGACCAGAGCTTCCACCGCAGGTCGTGACTTGTGCAGTTCTTCCTGTAAGTCCACCACGTGGGCCATTTCCTTCTCATGTCGTATCGATGTGTAACTGGGACCCTGATTCGAACAATCATGGTATACCGCCAAATCGTCGGTTCCCTCGGATAGAAGTGATGCTCAGTGCATTGCAGGGTTGGGTTTCAGAAGCTGAAAAGACGTCCTCCTGTTTTGTCTTCCACGAACACAGCACCTCGATGTGCTAAAGAGATTTAAGCTGCGCGATCCTCGAGAATCCTGTGATGAATCTGCGATAGCATCTAGTGAGACCAAGAAATTGCTGCATCCTCGAAGGGATCTCTGGTGTCGATCAGTTTCTAACCCAAAATGGGTCTCCGCGAGGTCCACGTGTATTCCCACTTCGTTGGTTACATGTTCAAATGCATCTCTCGAATCTAGATGTTACACTAAACAAGACTTCGCACGTAATGGCTCCTCCCTCAGGAGCCCTAAAATAAGATACGGATGTCGTCTACGATGATCCTTCCTCCTGGAATAGATTCAACACGTTGTCAATAAGCACAGTCGATTCATGTGATCCATGCAGCTGCCGGTGTGATGATTGACCCAGAGGTTTTGGAATACAACGTCGCAATGGCCGCCCTGCGTCTGATATGCCGTTGTAGGAACATTCTCCCCTCTGGACTCCCATCTGATGATAGTTCATTTGTTATTCAATCCTCGAATGGAAGCTCGACCCCCGCAACTGGTCGTCGGGTTGTCAATATATGGTCGTGGCAAACGGTTCTCTACTGTCACCTTATTGAGTTCTTGCAAATCAGTACACATACCAAAAGACTTATCTTCACGGATATAACCGGGGCTCCCCAAAACGGAAAGCTAGGTCTGACAAAACTCTTGTCCAACAGCTCCTGTTGTTGATTAGACAGCTCTTGCAACCTTCCTGGTGCAAGACGGTAAGAGTGCGTGTAGCCAGGGCTGCCTCTGGCGCGAGATCAGACTAATATTTCGCCTAACAGTTGTGGAAGTAAGCCCGAAAGTTCCTTGGGTAGCACACCGAAAGGAGTCACGAATGGTTTGTGGATCCTCGATCCTCTGTCTCCTTAGCCCTAACATCAGTAACGGTTGCTAGTATAGCGGAGTAATCCATTCGTAGACACTTCTGGCCTTCATAGCTGAAATGGCGCTAACCTTTGCACCATTCTGGCGCTTTAGAGCAAATAACGATTCTCCACACAAGGTCTTCTCTTCACTGGTGTATCTGCGCGATCTCTGGAAAACCAATCCACACTAACTACTGTATTGCAACCATCGAGGGTAGTGGAAGGAAAGTCGATGTCGAACACATGTCCCCCAAAGTCGAGTTTGCATCTCAGCGAACATATAAGGCTTCAATCGACTTGCATCAGCTGACTCCACAACAGGCTCGGTTTCAAGAAGCATCAGGGTTAACAGAACAGAGACGAAGCGAATAACTACCCATCCAAGCTATCGCGTTGCTGTTACGCCTGGTATAGCCTATACCAATATTAAATGTCCTTCCATGAGCTTCATTTCCAGTGTTGTTTTCGTCACGAGAATTTCTAGTACTGCCATCGTTCCCTTGGTTGTCGTCACCTTGACTTAACACAGTCAATCCTTGTCGAGGTCACCTTCGTTTCCATTCTGTAAGCTACGATCACGAGTACCTTGATGTTGCCGTGACTGTTTCCTCTAATATTGTTTCCTGTAATGGTGTCCTGCGTCCCTTCACCAACAAGGTCCATCTTTTCACATTCCGTGTCACGTCCTAAGGCACTAATCATGGTGCGGGCGGTTACACAGTCCGCTCTACAGTCAATCGTCATCGATTTTGTCCCGATTGGTTCGTAAGAGTCGACTCCCATAAGTTGTTGTCTAGGGTTAAAGATTCAATTGGAGTCAAATTGCCGATGTTCGTTGCTGGAAATCGAGTTCGTCCAAATACTGAGGTCGGTAAAGTACTACACTCATCCTCTTGCCCATCAATGTTGCAAGTTGTTTGAGTAATACGTGGTATGTTGCGAGAGTGTTGCAGAAGTGATAACACTCAAGTACGTTCATGCAAGCACCTAACATAGAGTTCTAGCAAACGAAGAGAAGCGAGAAAGGTATAGACCTACTCAAGTACGTTCATGCAAGCACCTAACATTCTACACGTTTCGCTAGGCGTTCAGATGTGTGTTCAAGTAATACTCGATAGTATCAAGATTTGTGAGGGCTCAGAAAGGAGTGAAAAGATCATGTTCAAGTAAGAGACAATCACTGCTTTGACTCCTATAGACTATTATGTTTCACATCGATCAAATAACGGAACGGGATCCCTTTTTCACTTGTTAAGCCTCACTGGGACTTGCATGCACCTCACATTATTATTATGTGTGCACCCACAATAATATTGTGATTTGCATGCTCATCTCAGCTCCTCCTAACTCATGTCAAATGGCTCCTCAAACTCGAGTAGCAAACAAAGAACATCATGAAACGTAAGTCATGAATGTTTAGGGAAACACCACCCTAATAGTCATATAACACGTGCAAGTAATACGTAAGTTCATACTGTTGTGTTAAACGTGCAATCACATGCAATATCACACATAAATGTTCACTAGTTATGCAGTACAATGATTGTACGAGAGACGAACCTTGCTGTCTGGAGCTGAGTGTCATGGTCGATTCCGGATCTGTTCGGCTATAGTCTGGTTTTATAAAAACGTTTTAAAACCAAGTTCACTATAACCAGTGGCTCTGATACCAAACTGTCACACCCTCAAAATACCACCTAGGGAGTGTCCCTGTTAGGCGTGTGACCACTAGCAATGAGCCACTAATTACATTGAATCATAAGTTTAAAATAACGTTCCATCAATTAATAATGATAAAATCCCAATCATAAGTTATTCAAAAACCACAAGTTCAGCGGAAGCGTTGGCGTAACATAATGTAAATACTTTTCAATCAATCATAAGAAATAAATGTTTGATAAATAATCCCATCCGTATAACCATGACCACTCTCGCTCTCCAGCCAGCAAGCTCCTGTTCCAATCACCTAACAACCTGCGAGCATGTAACAAGTGTATCAGACAAAGCTGGCGAGTTCACAGTTTTAGAAAACGTTTGTTACCAGTTGTATGTAAAACAGTTCACTAACAAATGCAAGTAATATTGTTAATATCTCAATTCCGAACAAGACGGCTCCTGAAATACATGACTTCCCTTCCCACGTACTCCTATCTAGTACTGGGCCCCGACTGGGTCATTAGTTCACATCCGTCCTATCTAGGAGCGGTGTGAGGGTGCCAAACCTAAGTAGCGCTACCAACTAATACCCGTTACCCTCCAGGTAACATAATAAGGGACTTACAAAAATGATAGGTGAGAATATTAACCAATATACCCGTTATTACCCAGACCACTGACTGTCCCCAACCACTGGGACGCATGCTCGAATGTAGTGAACTCACCTTTGGTTTGCTCGGTAGGATTTGTTACTTGTTATTCAGTTGATCAAACACGTCCTAAAAAAGGTTACCAGTTACAGTCAGTTTTACATGCACATATACCACACCTTTCACGTATAGCTAATTCACGCATTCGAGGTTCACATCAAATATATTCATTGCTCATGTAACGCACATATGCATTCCAACTTGTGACAGTTTATTCATCCGTCTAAAGTATCAAACAATGCTTAACATGTAGTCACACAACCACACCATATACATACCTACATAATCAACTAACATGTGTATGGCCCAAAGTTAAAACATGTGTATATCACGATGACTAACAAATCCAAGCATTCAAGGTCTGGCCAAATTACATCATGTGCGGCCCACTTTCTCGGCAGTTTCATTTGGCCCAAACCTCGCTGGCCCAAGTCCGATCACGAGATTCAGTGGGCTTCGGCCCAGCTGGATTACGTGGACACCAAGGCTCATGGCCCAGTGTCATCGTTGTGGCCCGGATATTTGTATGTGGCCCAAGCAACAAATCGAAAGTTTCAGGTCTTGAGTTATTATGTTACCCTTTTGTATGGTCCAACAAATTGATGTGTAAATCATGCCAGTCATGTATTCTCTCAATATTCACAGCAACCTTTCATGTATAACTAAGCATCCGAACATATAACAAGACACGTCTAACTTCTCATTAAGTATTTTCGGTTCATCAACATCACACATAGCACAATATTACCCATTCCTTATTTGAAATAATCGGCCCAAAACAACCTGTATGTTATTGTTTCTATTTCGCTATTAACCTTACTTGTTCTAATCGATTCTCAGTTTAATCATGAATGCATATATCATATCAATTTTAAATCATCAAATGTAATCTATCATGAACCATTAATTTACATGGTCATCACATCTGATTCAAAAGCATGGCAAATCATAACATTCTACATCCAATCATTAGGTCATCGATTAATGGGAACACTTAGTAGACTATATCCACTTTAATTAACAATTTGCACACATAACAACAATCACATGCTTCCTGACAATAAACATGCAACCTTGAAACATAATATGGCAGACAACATGAAGTGATCATTATCAAATTGGCTGCACTTTCATTACATATCACATGCAAATAATCGGGCCCACAATTCTCATTTAATCCATGTCCAACTCAATCAATTAGTTAGGTTTAGCAACAATCATTCGATCATACAGTGTTATGTTATTAGAATTGAGTTATCAATAAAATCATGACCCTATGACTTAACCATTTAACATTAACAATCATGATCATCACCTGTTACTACTCGATGACCATTAATGGCTCACCAGAAATTAACATTAGCCGATTACCCACATTCAATTCTACTTAACATACCGATTGGTACATCCCATAGCCCGACTACTCGTTTTTCATTCCAGCAACCTACTTTATTCATATAGCATAGATATCACATATCACACGTGGACACTTTGTGTTAATTAGGCACACGTATAACAAGATCAAACGAGTAGAATCTAGCATGAATACGAATCACTAACCACAAGCTTGTTTCCAAAGATTGATGTTTCGAAGAGGGGGGGCTGGGGGTGCGTCCACTGTTGTCACGATCCAAAAGAGGAGTGGGGTTGATTAGGGTTTGCCACTAATCAAGTATTCTTATACAACTCTACGCAAACAAGAATTTAAGAAGATGGGCTCGGTTTACTTATAGTTACAAGATCCTAGTTGAACACATTCAAAGCCCATGAAGAGTGGGCTCAATTCTAAGGTTCAGTTGGGCTCTAGGCCAATGCATAAGTCTGATGTGATTTCATGTGTAAGTATGCGGCCCCACATATGTTATTTAACCGAGTTATCACAAACGTCTAAGTTTAACGGATCACAATATTAAACGTCACTAACCTTGAAAGTTCGGGTTGTCACATTTCAACCCATTTCGGCTTACGCCATGGATATACTGTTAACTTCGATTTACATTAGTCAACACTTGACCAATTTCCATTTTATCCTTTTTATCATTATTAGATTACCCTACAAGGTAATCTTAACGGGAATTCGTAATTTCTTAAATCATTACATGATTTATTTACCGTTTTGCTCTTTTTGCTATAAACCAAAGTTTTTATCATCTTTATATGTTCCGACTCGTATTGATCGCATCGGAAATTCATACTTTTTATATTTTTGTTATCGCATTTATATCGTATAGAAATAACAAGTATTCTACATAATAGTGTAAGTTTCACTTACCTTGCATCCCGAATACGTTTTTCCTTTATGCTTGACTCGTTCGTTCCGCTTTCTCCCCAAGCTTCACCTAGCTTGTTAAGCGCCAACTATCATTCATTATTCACAAGGTTGTTAGATTAGCCATCCCAAATCATGACTTTCACACCTTATGATTCTTTGACTATTTTTCTCTTTAAACTCAATCATAAATCACGAGTTTAATTCTTGTGTCAAGACTCACTTCTAATCAATTATGAACTCTTAACAAAATCCCTATCTTGTTCAAGTAGTTCATTCATACGAGTTAGTATGGCATTTATAAACACCAATGTAACATTAATTTCTTCAAATCAACTAAACCCATTTCATAGCAATTATGATTTATGTACCCAAACACCTAATTTGTTCAAGTACCTTGTTTCTACTATCAACTATGATGATTTCTAGCATAAACATATCATCATCTTTACTACAAAAATCAAAACCCACTTAGCTCATAGTAGGTTAATTATCAAATCCCTAGTTTTGACAACAATTCATCAAGTTTTCTACTAGGGTTTGTTTCTAAACTAAGATAAAATCACAACAACACTCATAGATTCAACATTCATTCCAGAATTTCGATTTTGATTATTCATCATAATCTCAAAGTATCACCAAATCGTAAAATTCGACATACCTTGTAATCCCCATGACTAGGTGATCATGAATTCGTGTTCATGCATCTGATTTGAGCTAGTTCTGCCCTTCAATTTGGTGATTCTTGGCACTTTAGGGTTTTGAGCAAGAGAGCCTTCCTGGCTCTGGTTAAAATCGCAGACATACACACACGTATGTGTGTGTTTATTTATTTATTTTGTTTTGATAAAACTTTATCTCATTTGCCCAGGTTTAGTCCCTCAATTTACCCAAGTTATTTAAAGGGTTATCTATTTCTTGTTTCTTTTATTGTTTTAACAACACTTAACCAACTAGGTTGATATCCCTAGTTACTTAATGGGTTTGGGGAAGTCATAACTCGTAGTATTTCTAAGTCCCGTTAACCCGTCTGGCTTTATATACGCTTCGTTTTCTCAAAGCGTTTATTCTCTTTCTAATTTTATTAACATAAAATTATTTATTAAAATCCTAATTTTCACCGGGTTAATTTTACCACTAATGGTGTTTTACCCGTTCCTAGTATTAACGGGGTTTAATTACCAAACCCGTTTTCGGGGTGTTACACAATGGGTTTGGGAACTATTTGTTGAAGAACAAAGCTCGCAGAGTTGTAACTGTTGAGTTTCAGATTGATTCGTTCGTTTTCAATCTTAGCTTCCTGAAACTGAAGCTTCAGATTAGCAATCTCATTCAACTGTTGGTTGATTTGCTTTTCTTTCGACTGAAGTACTCCCCACAGTTGAAAGTTTTCTTTGGTTGTTTTACTATTTCTCTCATCATAATCTTTTATCGTTCTTTTTAGCTTCTCATGATTTTCAGAAAGTTGTCGGTTTTCATGAATTAAATTTTCATTTTCTTTCCTAATTCGGTCTACATCAATTTTATCTTTTTCAATTTTCTCAGTTAATTCTTTTATCCAATCATTTGAAGCTTTCACCAGTTTGTCACGACTTAAGATTTGATTTTCAAATTCTCTGACTCTTTCAGTCAGTTCTTCAGTCTTTTTAGCACTGAGATATGCATGTATACTGCAAACCTTGTAGTCTTTCATGCAATTTTTGCAGTCACTTTCAATCTTGGCCTTATCAGTCTTACCTGACCCATTTGTTGAATCATTAGAACTGGCCTTGCTCTTTGACTCAGATCCGGACTTAGAATCTACCTCTAATTCCTTTGATGCGAGCACTTTATCTACCATTTGCTTTAGGTTCTCTGCAGTGATCTCTTTTCTCGTGTCGATTATCCAATCATCGACTTTCTTCCACTTTAACTTTTCCTCTTCTTCTTGCCTAGCCCATTCTCTCTGTCTTTCTTCTTCTTGTTCTGCTATTTGTTCTATGAGAGTTTCAACAGTGATTGATAATGGTTCAACAACTATGTTTCCTTTTGGATCCAAATAGCATTCCCGATCAGCATCCATCTGTTTGCACTTTTTGCCTCTTTCCAGGTTTGATAAATTTTATCTTTCATGTTTTGAGCTATCATTTTTCTATAACGGTATTTCTCCTCTTCAGTTTGTGTGTCCTTGAATGGCACAATTTTTTCCATGAAAGCATAACCCACATCATCTTCTTCAGGTAACAGATCACTCCAATCAAAGCCCTCATCGTCATGAATAACTGCTAAGGCTCTCAACTTTTCTTTAGGATTTGCTTCAATTTCCTTCATTCGGGGCGGTTCTTCTTTGTTCCGATGATAAATGGCCCTTTTATAATAGTCTTCATGAAATGGATTAGTCGTTTCATCTGCAGCTGCATTCCTGCATTCCCTTTTAAAGTGCCCCTTTTGGTTGCATTTAAAACATGTTACTTTCGAGTTGTCAAAGCCCAGTTTTGTAGAAGGTCCACCAATGAAATGTCTTCCAGTTATTTCCATGAACCTCTGAGCCCTTCGAACCACACTTGCCATGCACCATCTGATGTCAATCAGTTCCATTTCCTCAGGATCTATTTGATCATAGTCTTCTTTGGTAAGATTAGTGTTCCCGGTTTTTCCGGCTACTAAACTCTCATAGGATTCCAGAATTGAAGCCAGAAATACCATCTGTTGCTTTGCAGTTTCTTCATTAAAATTCTGGGCATTGTTCATATTTACTGCAATGTTACATTGAAACACGTTCTTCGAAACAGATTGTTGCTGCTGGCTTGGAGCGGATGAAGAAGTACCCCCGTGATAACCACTGCTGGGTGCTGAACTGCTGTTTGGTCTTTCTTCATTGACTGTGTTTGTGTTCTCGGCTGAAAATGCAGTATTTGGAATCATGCTTCCCCGATAGTACAAGTCAAAGTTTTGTTGATATGGGGTGTTGTTGACCTTGTTTGTCTTTCTAATCTCCAGTTCGTGGCTTTCAAATCTCTCAGTTAGCAAATCGACTGTCATATCAGCCATCTTCACTGTGTTCTTCAACATCCGCACAAAATACTGCCAATCTTTTTCGTTGGGCAGTGAATCTAGCAACTTTTCGACCAATTCTTCCTCGATAAACGTAATCCCATATCTCACAAGTTCGATCTTTAAGTGACAAAACCGCTCTATCATCTTTGAAACTGATTCATTCTTCATATAACCGAACAAATCAAATTCTTTCTTCAACATTTTTTTCTTGTTCTTAACAATTTCTGCTCCTCCTACACACTTCATCTTTAAGTTTCCCCACAAATCTCTTGAATCTTTGTAATCGATCAAGGAAATGATATCATCCCTAACGGATTAATGAAGCAATGCAATACATTTCTGTTCAGTGATAAAGCTTTCTTGTTCAGTATCGATCAGATTTTCATAATCACTCCTTCCAATATCAAAACCATTTCTTAAACACTTCCAACTTTGGTAGGCGAATGCCTTCAACCAGTCCTCGAACCTGCTCGCCCATCTGTTGTAATCTTTGATTGCCATGAGCTTGGGCGGTTTGTTGTAGGTGCCATAAGCATCGTCCATGCTTAGTGAATCTGCAATGGCTTTCTTAGGATTCGGGTTTGGAGTAGTGTCGTTTGTGTTGCTTGACGTGTTCTCTCCCGTGTTGCTGGTGTAAGCAAATATGTCTCTATATGGGTTTAGAAAATCGTCCCCCGTTTTAGAGTACCTGAAACAGTTTTCAAACACTTAGACAATTTTTTGGGATTTCAAAAGTTTCACACTGATGCACTTGAATCGGATGGTGATCCGATCGAGTGGCACAGTCAAGTAGTAAAAGATGTACACAAATCGGATTGCAACTCGATCGGGTGGTAGTCCGATCGAGTGGTTGTCCGAATGAGTGACAACAAGACCTTTTGAAAAGCTTTTGACTTTCAACCTTTCACTGATCGGGTGATTGTCCCATCGAGTGACAGGATGACGTAAGCAAATGAATTATAAGAGCAACAATGATGTCCGATCGGTTGATGATCCGATCGGGTAACACTGATGACGTCAGCAAATAGATATCAAGAACAATCTAAGCCAAATCGTTCGAACAACTATTCAAACGAGTGAATGACGTCAGCAAACATGAACAGTTCAACATAGTTTTTGATTATTTTGATCTAGTTTTTGTAGGAATTTTCTTATGAAATCTTGAAGGATTGTACTATGATTGATTGCAAACAGATTGATAACAAATTCGTCAAATTTTAACCGTAATTTCCCGTTCAATTTTACGTTTTTCTGGTTTTTAAGGTATAAAAGTGAAGAACACTGTAAGAAATGAGTAGAAAGTGAGAAAATTCATCAATAGTTGGAATTCAGTTGAATTCGATGTCGTAGATCTCGATTCAGCCTCCTGAATGCTCTGATACCACTTGTTAGTCCCTCGTACAGGATCTATTCGTCACGAATTGTGGATAAATCGACCTCGATCAATGTGCGGAATCCATTGGATCAAGTCACAGAAGTACGACAAAGTATTCAACGTTAAACACCGTCTGATCTTTTCTATTAAGATGATATGAAAGTACACAAGTGCCAGTAGAGAGTCAGACCGGACAGAGTTTCCCCAACAGAATGAGCAAAAAGTCTTCAATGACATACCCTACTCGGGTATTTATAGGCAAACTCAGGGCTTAGTAAGTGTTGTCCGATTGGATGGTTGTGTTGTCCGATCGGGTGGCACAAGTCATCCTTCGGTCAACACTTTTACATATAAGTGCCATTCCCTGAGCTGTCGTTCTATGTACATACACTTACAAACATAAATGTTCACAAAAGACATAAACAGACAAAATAAGACTCTATACTGACGAAAGCTACAGATGCATGAACTAACATAATCCACGTGTTATTCTTGGTGGTTAAGTTAACAAGTCTATAGTGATGTGTGCCCCACTTTCACACCGGGATATCTAACGGCTGAAGTTTACCGTAAGGCTTCTGGTATTCTGCTTGTATTTGTAAACAAGTTAAGCATTAATGATGTCTCACTTTATTCCAGACCACCAAAATTTTGTTTTAAATCTTGGTGCTTTTTGGTAGCTCCCGAATGAATAGAACAGCGGGACTTGTGGGCTTTATCTAGAAGAGGAGTTTTTAATATTACATTTGTTTAGAACCCAGATTCGATCGAAACGGGTTTTTAATCCATTACTATCTTCTACCAAGTCTTTCAACTGGCTTACAATTCTTTTGCATCTTCAAATTATGCCTATCTGATTCGTTCGAGTAAACCTGAGGGCACTATTAACTGCATTGACTGCACCTGAATGGGTGAATAATCTTATTTTTATAGATCTTTAATTGTCTTGAAGCATGCATGATCACTTTCCCTCGTTGCATAAATACATGCCCGAGACCAATCTGGGATGCGTCAAAATAGATGACCATGTCTTGAGGCTCATCTGGTAACATTAATACCGGAGCACTGGTCAACTTTTCTTTAAGTATTCAAAAGTAACATTAATACCGGAGCACTGGTCAACTTTTCTTTAAGTATTCAAAAGGCATCTTCTTGTGCGCTTCCCCTTAAAATATATATATATATAGGGGAAGGTTCAAATGAAAACCACTAGTTAACGCGAAAACTCGAAAACTAATTAAAAAAAGCCTAAAAAACACACAAAATTTTTTTTTTTTTTTGCAAAACCAAATTTCGCAGGTTTTTTAATATAAAAAAAAAATTTCAAAAAAAAATTTTTGTGTAGTGCACATGTGTATTATTACACATGTGCACTACACAAAAAAAAAAATTTTTTTTTTTGAAAATTTTTTTTTTTTATATATAAAAACCAGCGATTTTTATTAAAAAATTGAAAAAAAAAATTGTGTGTTTTTTAGGCTTTTTTTAGTTAGTTTTCGAGTTTTCGCGTTAAAAGTGGTTTTCATTTGAACCATCCCCTATATATATATATATATATATATATGTAGGGAGAGGATCATGAGAAAACTACATATAAATGAGAAAACTAGAAAACTAACTAAAAAAGCCTAAAAAGCTAAAAAACATACCAATTTTTTTTTTTTACAATTTTTAATAAAAAAAATCGCTAGTTTTTATGCCTAGAAAAAAAATTTCAAAAAAGAAAAAAAAAATCTGTTGTGCTGCACATGTGCAATATATGTGATTATATGTGTACTACACATGTGCACTATATCCGTAATAGTGCACATGTGCAATACAACCAAAAACTTTTTTTTATTTTTTTTATTTTTTGAAAATTTTTTTCCATGCATAAAAAGCTGCGATTTTTTTATAAAAATTTAAAAAAAAATATTTGGCATGTTTTTTTGGCTTTTTTAGTTAGTTTTTTTTTTTTTTTTGTTTTCTCATTTAAACTAGTTTTCTCATGATCCATCCCCTATGTATATATACATATATATATATATATATGGTGAGGTTCCTCTACAAAGTGTGTTTTTTCTACAAAGTATAGGAAGTGATCTTGACCATTGGATGAGTGTCTTTGATGGTTGAGATCATCTTGGTGGCATTTTGGTAATACGTGTGTCTTAAAAATAGGATGATTTAATTAATTAGGGGTAGATGTGTCATTTAGCTTGTTTTAAACTCATCTGGTAACATTAATACCGGAGCACTGGTCAACTTTTCTTTAAGTATTCAAAAGGCATCTTCTTGTGCGCTTCCCCTTAATATATATATATATATATATATGTATATATATGTATATATATATATGTATATAGGTAAAGAGTATGGTACAAATATGGTTATCCTACATTATGTACGCTATATTGTGAGCCGTACACGTGTCCTGATTCAGTTGGGTTTAAGAAGGTTAAATCAGACAATTAACATAACCATCAGAGGGCAAATTCGTCTCTTCGTTCATTCAGCGAGAAGTTCGTTACACTGATATCCCGGTAATTATTATTCAAATCAGTTTCAAATTTTCCATAATTCACAATTTGCAGTTTTCGGTCGTACGTGTTAGGGTTTAATTGAATTTGTCTATTTTCGATGGATCCACAGAGTAGCACTGGACGAACAGAAGATGTTTTTGAAGAAAATCGACCGATCGGTGATCTTGCTCAATTATCTGCTTATCAGAGAGTTTCGATTGAGGATGTTTTAAATCCGCGACCTGCAAATCCAATTCCAATTCCAGGTTCAAGTTCAAGTGCTGCAAACGAGATTTCTATTGGTAATTATGTTAATTCAGATATCTAAATTGTTCGTATAATTGTTTTTTGTTTAATCGTAGCATTGTTGTAGATGTTTTTGTAGTTTGAATGTTTGATTTCAGTTTTGTATTTTTTTTTAGAACAACATGTTAACTTCGCATGTTATTACTCTTTACAATTCGCATTTGGTTTGTTTTTTTTGTAATTTCGCATTTGATTATGTAATAAATCGCACATGTAATTCAATTAATCAATATCATCATTTCGCATGTATTGATCAGATAATTCGCATGTGGTTTATATGACTTTTTTATGTTTTTTATTTTGATTCATGTAGATGAAAGGGTTTACACTCCGGAGGTTCAGGCATCAGCTACACCTGTTGTTGGAATGCAATTTACCTCCATTGAACAAGCATATGCGTTTTATCAATCATATGCTAAGTTAGCTGGTTTTTCTATTCGGAAAGGTGGCGAAGTATACAGCGGTGGTATAATCAAAACTAAGTATTTGGTTTGTTCTAAAGAGGGACATAAGCCTGTGTGTATTGATGATAATTCCAAGTCAAAAAAGCAATTCAAAACAAGGAAAAGGGGGACTATTAGGACCGGATGCAAAGCTCAACTTATGATTTGCACTGTGGACGGTAGATTATATACAGTCAAGAGATTTGTTGATGGTCATAACCATAAGTTTGTTTGTGAAAATGACATTCACATGCTCCCAGCTTACAGACAATTGTCAGATGTCCAGGAGGAGATGGTATGGGAACTAGGCACTTTAAACCTTGGTCCTGTCAAAGCTTTCCATATAATGAGGAAACGTTATGGTGGTTTCGAGAACGTTGGTGCCACAGTTGATGATTGCAAAAATTTTAGGAAGCGAATAAACAGCTATATAGGAGAGTATGACGCTGACATGGTTATAAATAGGATGACTGACAAAAAAGAATATTTAGCTGATTATTCGTTTGAATACTCTGTTGATGATGGCAAACATTTAACTGGGTTGTTCTGGGCTGATGGTTTATGCAAGCTTAACTATATGGAATTTGGTGATGTGATATCGTTCGATGCAACCTTCAAGACAAACAGGTAACTGTTTCAAAAGACAAACATGTTTTGTTACTGATTTTTCGCATGTTTTGTCTGCTAATGAGGGTTCAATATCGCAAGTGCAGATAACAGAGTTGTGTTGAATATATCGCATGCCCTTTTTCCCCTGGTTTCGCATTTGATTTTCATTATTTCGCATATAATAAATGTGATTTCACATTTGTTGTTCAGGTACAAGATGGTGTTTGTTCCGTTCACAGGCATTGACAACCATTGTCGGAATGTAACCCTCTCAGCTGGGTTGTTGGCATCAGAGAGTATTGAATCATATAAATGGCTTCTAAATTCATTTTTAAAGTCATTTGGTCGGCAGCCTAATGTTGTAGTGACGGATCAAGACCCTGCTATGAAACAGGCTATTGAGGAGGTTTTCCCTAGTAGCAGACACAGATTGTGTATGTGGCACATAATGAAAAAAGTGGCAGATAAGGTAGAGCATGCAACATTTTTGTGTTTTTGTTGGTGTTATTTTTTATTATTATAGTTTTTTTGTAATAGACTGATATAAAATGCATTTATATTTATTGTTAAAGGTTGGGCACGAGTTGTGCAATAATGACGAGTTTAAAAGGAGAATGTGCGACATTGTTTGGACCGATTCGATTGAGCCCGAAGAATTCGAGAGACAGTGGAAGTTGGTGATGATTGAGTTTGGTCTTACTGAAAACAAATGGATTGATGATATGTTTGGGATGAGATCCATGTGGATTCCGGCTTTTTACCGGCATGAGCCAATGTCAGGTCTTATGAGAACAACTTCAAGATCAGAGAGTGAGAACCATTTTTTTTGTCAGGTTGCTAATTCACAACTCACACTCGTAGAATTTATGAATCATTTTGATGGGGCAATGGATGTTTAAAGGTTCAATCATAGAAAAAATGATCATATTTCAAGATATACTGAGCCAGCTGATTGGAGTCGAACAACATTGGAAAAAGATGCTGCTAAGATCTACACCAGGTCTATATTTTTTGATCAGCAATCAGAGATTCATGGAACAATTTCCGAATGTTTGCCGATGGACACCAAAGTTGAAGGTCCACGTATCAGAATATTATTGAAGGACTTTACAGCACATGGTGATGGTTTATTGGAGGTATTTTTCATTTTTTTTTAGATATGCGAATTCTTTACATTACATATGCGATTTTAGTTTATTTACTTTACATTAACTTTTTAGAATTGCGAAATTGTTATGTTCCACATGCGATATTAATTTTACTTAATTACATGATTATTTAAACATGCGAAATTTTTATCTTTATACATGCGATTTTAAATCTTTTTTTTTTTTTTGGTTATTTTTTGCTAGGTGTGGTTCAAGAATCTTGAAAATGATGTAACTGCACAGTGTAGCTGTTTGCGTTTTGAGCAGTATGGGCTGCTATGCAAACACATCTATTTTCTTTTCAAGATGTTTGGTGTTAAAGAAATACCAAACAAATATGTTATGAAGAGATGGACGAAGGATGTGGTGCCGAATGAGTTGAATGTGAAGTACAATTTAAATGTGGGTGGCAAGGATGTGCAACACAAGGCTAAACGGATTGCTCGTGAAATCATTCATACAGGGGAGTATTTGGTTAGTAATTTGATTTCCGACCTTGATCAACTTGTTTTAGTGAGGGATCAAATGATACAGCTTAAAGAGAGAGTTGATCAGAGTCGCATAACCAAGCAACTTGATCCAAAATTTGACCGATTTTCAAAGTTGATTGGTTATCAACAACCAGTAACTAATGCCCCCCCTACTGTTCGTGTGCCGGCTGGTATAAGAAACAAAGGCCGCGGCTCGCATAGAAGGATTTTATCGAAGAAGGAACAAATGATCAGCCGCAAAGGGAAAAGGTCAAGGACATGTAGTGTATGCAATGTAAAAGGTCATGACATTCGGACTTGCGAGGAGCTGAAAGGCAAACAACAAGGTAAACAGCAAAAAAAGAAGAAGAAGGGTGTCCAGATTGAAGATGGTTTGAGAGACAAAGACAATGAGGGTGAAGACGACGAAGAGGAAGATGACTTTGAAGATTACATTAGTGATGATGGATCCGATGAAGATCAGTGGGAAGAGGTGTCTGGAGATGAAGATGACGAGGATGAGTAATGGTTTTTTAAATGTAAATGCGAATTTACACGGAACACAAGCGATTTTAAATTCATTTATGTATATCATTTTTCACATGCGATTTTAGTAGTATAAACATGCGATTTTATATGCATCAGTTTATATTTATTTATATGATTTTTCACATGCGATTTCTCCTCTAATACATGCGATTTTGAGTTATCTTTGTATTTTTTATGTTATTGTGGCAAAGATCCCTAATTCATTCATGCGATTTTAAATTATATTAAAGCATAAGATTTGTTCAAAACATATATCCAAAATAATAGTTATTGTCTAACACAGCCACAACCACAAAAGGATTAAAAATATAAATTAGTTACTTGAAGAGAATGATTTTGTCACGTGCAGAAGAGCTGAACTTCATCTTCTCCTTCACAGTGTTCAGAGCATCTGTTAGGAAAGAGAAGGCCAAGTCATCAGATCGAGATTGCTCCTTTAGGTGATCCAAAGCTCTGTCTCTGAATGTTGATGGTGGTTGTTGAAGTAGCTTTTCCCATACTTCTTGATTGTTATCGATTTGTTCAAGGATTTTGCCCTGCACATCAAGAATCAGATGAGAAGAAGTGACATCAGTGCTTGAAAATAGCTCTTTGATTGCAATGGTTTTGATTTTTTCTATATCTTCAGATGCCATTTTTGTTGTCTGTGTTTTTGTGTGTGTTTTTTTTGGTCTTCTATGTCTTAATATGGAAGGTAGTTATCAAGGTTTTTTATATTAATATAGTAAATTTATTATATAGGTAGGGTGGTAAGTTCAGTAGTATTCATTGGAAAACTCATCATTACATGTCAAATTATAGTCACATCGTTAATAAATTAAGTTTTTGTATATAAAATAATATCATTTTTAGTTTTTAAGATTGGTAGTTTTTTTTTGTATTTTTTATTACAAAGTATTTTTTTTTAAGTTTTTTTTTTTTTTTGCACTCTTCCTTATTCGAAATCGCACTTGATTGGAAAGTAATTCGCAAACCGTAAGAAACATACATTTAAATATCATTTTCTATGATATCGCATGTGTAATTTATCTAAAATCGCAAACTATATGAAGAGATTTTGTAAGTGTTTGAAAACGCATGTGCATTATCCTGAAATTCGCAAACTATATGAAATCTCAAAGAATTCTTAACTTTTTACTGATATCGCATATGCATCACATAAAATTCGCAAACTATATGAAATGTCAAAGAATTCATTTTTATACCGAATTCGCAGTTGTATTGTCGACGTTTTCGCACATGATTTGACAAACTGCATCATCTTCTTCGATAGTCAGTGCATACAGAATTTCTAAATTCATCAGAAGTTCATTTTATCAGAAGAATTTGATGAATAGGAATCGATCGATTTTTTGTTAATTGTTATAATTTCGTCTTTGGTTTTGATTTAGGATCTTTCGTTATGATATTTGTGGTTTTGTTTGCCGTTATCAGGTGTTTTGATTTTAAATCTGACGTTTTTAACCTTGGCGGTTTCTTTTTTATGAATCCTAGGTTGATAAATTTAATAGAAAAAGGCGATGTTTAAGGAAGATGATCCGACGGTTGTAGACGACGCGTACATAATGTACGATTAGAGGATTTGTATGATAACCGGCCTCTATGTATATATAATTAGGGGCTGGTTAACGTACAAATGCGCTTATCGTACATTACGTACGCTACAATCTCAGCCGTCAGATCATCTTCCCGCATTGAAAATCGCATGTGAAATTGAATTACCACATGCGAAATTGTTACCAAAATTATCACATGCGAAATTGAATTATCACATGCGAAATTGGTACAAAAAAACAATATGCTATTTCATCAAAATTATCACATGCAAAATTGAATTACCACATGCGAAATTGTTACAAAAAAACAACCTTCTATTTCATCAAAATTATCACATGCGAAATTGAATTACCACATGCGAAATTATTACAAAAAAAACACCTGCTATTTATTCAAAAATATCACATGCGAAATTATTACAAAAAAAAACATGCGATTTTCATTGCGGGGAGATGATCTGACGGCTGAGATTGTAGCGTATGTAATGTACGATAAGGGAATTTCTACAGTACCCTTTACCTATATATGTATATATATATATATATGTATGTATGTATATATATATATATATGTATGTATATAGGGGATGGATCATGAGAAAACTAGTTTAAATGAGAAAACCAAAAAACTAACTAAAAAAGCCAAATAAACATGCCAATTTTTTTTTTAATTTTTATAAAAACAATCGCAGCTTTTTATGCATGGAAAAAAAATTTCAAAAAAAAAAAAAAGTCTTTGGTTGTATAGTACATGTGTAGTACACATATAATCACATATATTGCACATGTGCAGTACAACAAAAAAAAAATTGAATTTTTTTTCTAGGCATAAAAACTAGCGATTTTTTTATTAAAAATTGTAAAAAAAAAAATCTTTTTTTATGTTTTTTAGCTTTTTTTTAGTTAGTTTTCTAGTTTTCTCATTTATATGTAGTTTTCTCATGATCTTCTCCCTATATATATATATGGTGAGGTTCCTCTACAAAGTGTAGGAAGTGATCTTGACCATTGGATGAGTGTCTTTGATGGTTGAGATCATCTTGGTGGCATTTTGGTAATACGTGTGTCTTAAAAATAGGATGATTTAATTAATTAGGGGTAGATGTGTCATTTAGCTTGTTTTAAACATGGAAATAATAGTCATCCCATAAATCACTCCACATTTCTAGCGATTCTCTCTCTCTTTCTCTCTTTCTTTCTTTCCTTCTCTCCTTCATGAAGAAACACAACGCTAAGAAAACACATCATGAATCATACAATATCACACATCGTGAAGAAACCCAAGAAAACATATCGTGAATCATACAATATAACACAACGTCATTTAACTTGTATGGTGTGTTTTACAATATAACACATCGTGAAGAACCCAAAAATTATATAACACAAGATCAAGAAACTACAAAAGACATGTCATTTGTGAATCATAACTGGTATAACACGTTGTGTATAACCTGTAACTAGTAAAACACACCGTCAAGAAATTATAAATACATCTCCTTCCTAAAAACACGTTAATAATTACAAAATACATCTGCTTCCTAAAACATAAACTGCTATAACACACTGTGAATTAACTTGCAATTGGTAAAACACATCGTCAAGAAATTATTCATGAAGGATTGCAGCTGGTAAAACACATCGTCAAGAAATTGTTCATAAAGGATTGCTGCTGGTAAAACACATGTTACATTGTGAATGTTTAAAACACGACAACAAATCCTCTAATTAATCCAATCATAAACTCCTAAAGCACAACGGTATTAGTCTGCTTGCTGTTAAAACACACTGTCAAGAAATCATCCAACATTAATTCAATATCATAATCATTGTTAGATAAATCATATAATTGCTATAACACATCAAACAAAAATTCAAGTTATGCAATATCATAAAACTTTACCATCACCACAATCAACCATAACATTTGACGCCATGATTTTGATCAGTAAAGATGTTATAAAGAACCAAATGCAATATGAATGCTCTGGGAATATGTTGTATTAATTGTATAATTTAAATGAAACTGTCGATTTGATTTCAATGAGATATCTACTTTCCTTAATTGTCAGCTTAGTTAGTTAATCTATTAATATAATCCATAATTACAATAATAATTAAATTACCTTAATACCCTTTAGATTAAAAACTCCAATTGGCACATGTCACATGTAGGAGACTTCCTACACTTTGTAGGAAAAAATGGCTTTGTAGCCAACTCCTACCCTATATATATATATAGGTAAAGAGTATGGTACAAATAAGGTTATCGTACATTACATACGCGAGAATTTGAGCCGTACACGTGTCCTGATTCAGTTTTTCTTTAATAAGGTTAAATCAGACAATTAATTCAATCATCTAAGGGCAAATTCGTCTCTTCATTCAATCAGCGAGATGTTCGTTACACTAATATCCCGGTAATTATCATTCGAATCAGTTTCAAATTTTTTATAATTCTCAAATTGCAGTTTTCGTTATTCTGTGTTAGGGTTTCATTCAATTGTTTTTTTTTTTCGATGGATCCACAGAGCAGCATTGGACGAACAGATGTTGATTTTGAAGAAACTCGACCGATCGGTGATCATGCTCAATTATCTGCATATCAGAGAGTTTCAATTGAAGATGTTTTAAATCCGCCACCTGCACATCCAAATCCAATTGCAAGTACAAGTGTTGTAAACGAGTTTTTTAATGGTAATTATGTTAATTCAGATCTCTAAATTGTTCGTATACTTGTTTTTTGTTTAATCATAGCAATGATTTTATATTGCTGTAGCTGTTTTTTGAAGTTTGAATTTTGATTATATTTTTTATATGAAAGCAACATTCACAAATTCGCATGTCATTACTCTTACAATTCGCATTTGATTTTTTTTTCTTTTATTCATTTTCGCATGTTATGGTATAATAAATCGCGTATATAAAACAGATTAATCAAAATCATCATTTTCGCATGTTATTGTTCATACAATTCGCATATGTGTTTGTTCTTTATGATGAAGTTATGCTTTTATTAATATGTCGCATGTAACTAGTCCGGTAATTCGCACGTGTTTTTGTTTTCTGATTTTGATTCATGTAGATGAAAGGGTTTACACTCCGGAGGTTCAAGCATCAGCTACACCTGTTGTTGGAATGCAATTTATCTCTATTGAACAAGCATATGCGTTTTACCAATCATATGCTAAGTTAGCCGATTTTTCTATTCGGAAAGGTGGTGAAGTACATAGTGGTGGTATAATCAAAACTAAGTATTTTGTTTGTTCTAAAGAGGGACATAAGCCACTGTGTATTGACGATCGTTCGAAGTCAAAAAAGCAATTCAAAACAAGGAACAGGGGGACTATTAGAACTGGATGCAAAGCTCAACTTATGATTTGCACTGTGGATGGTAGATTATATATAGTAAAGAGATTTGTTGATGGCCATAATCATAAGTTTGTATGTCAAGATGATATTCACATGTTGCCAGCTTACAGACAATTGTCAGATGTCCAGGAGGAGTTGGTTTGGGAACTAGGCACTTTAAACCTTGGTCTTGTCAAAGCTTTCCATATAATGAGGAAATGTTATGGTGGTTTCGAGAACGTTGGTGCCACGGTTGTGAATCACTATGACGCTGACATAGTGATTAACAGGATGACTAAAAAAACAATATTTAGCTGATTATTCGTTTGAATATTCTGTTGATGATGACAAACGGTTAACTGGTTTGTTCTGGGCTGATGGTTTATGCAAGCTTAACTATATGGAATTTGGGGATGTGATATCGTTCGATGCAACTTTCAAGACAAACAGGTAAGTTTTTCAAGACAAACATGTTTTTTTACTAATTTTCACATGTTATATGTCTTCATGAGCTTGTAATATCGCATGTGTAGACATGTTGAAGAAATGATGTTGAGTATATCGCATGTTATACTGTTTGTTTTCGCATGTGATATCTGTCTTTTTCGCATGTTTTCAATGTGTTTTCGCATGTGTTTGTTTAGGTACAAGATGGTGTTTGTTCCGTTCACTGGCATTGACAACCGCTGTCGAAATGTAACACTTGGAGCTGGGTTATTGGCATCGGAGAGCATTGAATCATATAAATGGCTTCTGAATTCATTCTTAAAGTCATTTGGTCGGCAGCCAAAGGTTGTAGTGATGGATCAAACCCTGCCATGAAATAGGCTGTTGACGAGGTTTTCCCTATCAGCAGACACAGATTGTGCATGTGGCACATAATGAAAAAAGTGGCAGATAAGGTATAGCATGCTATTTTGTCTTTCGTTAGCGTTATGTTTTTTATATCATAGATTTTTGTTATAGGCTGATATAAAAAGCATTTATTGTTATAGGTTGGACACGAGTTGTGCAATAACGATGAGTTTAAAAGGAGGATGTGTTACATTGTATGGACTGATTCCATTGAGCCCGAAGAATTCGAGAGACAGTGGAAGTTGGTGATGATTGAGTTCGGTCATTCCAGTGAGCCCGAAGAATTCGAGAGACAGTGGAAGTTGGTGATGATTGAGTTCGGCCTCACAGAAAACAAATGGATTGATGATATGTTTGTGATGAGATCCATGTGGATTCCGGCTTTTTACCGGCATGAGCCAATGTCGGGACTTATGAGAACAACTTCAAGATCAGAGAGTGAGAACCATTTTTTCTGCCAGGTGTCTAATTCACAACTCACTCTTGTAGAGTTTATGAATCATTTTGATGGTGCAATGGATGTCCAAAGGTTTAATCATAGAAAGAATGATCACATTTCAAGATACACTGAGCCTGCTGATTGGAGCGAAACTTCTTTGGAAAAAGATGCTGCTAAGAGATTCACAAGGTCTATATTCTTTGATCAGCAATTAGAGATTTATGGTACAATTTCTGAATGTCTACCGATGGATACCAAAATAGAGGGTCCACAGATCAGGATATTGTTGAAGGACTTTAAAGCCCATGGAGATGGTTTATTGGAGGTACTATAGCATATATATTTCAAACATGCGATTTTTTGATAACCTACATGCGATTTTTTTTTTCATATCATGATCCTGCAATATACGATGTTGGGTTTCTCATGAGATTTTAAATTTTATTCATTTACATGATTTTTTAGACATGCGAAATTGTTATGTTACACATGTGATTTTAATTTTTAATATAATTTTTTTTTTGGTTTTTGCTAGGTGTGGTTCAAGAATCTTGAAAATGATATAACTGCACAGAGTAGCTATTTGCGTTTTGAGCAGTATGGGCTACTATGCAAACACATCTATTTTCTTTTCAAGATGTTTGGTGTTAAAGAAATACCAAACAAATATGTTATGAAGAGATGGATGAAGGATGTGGTGACGAATGAGTTAAATGTGAAGTACAATCTAAATGTGGGTGGCAAGGATGTGCAACAAAAGGCTAAACGGATTGCTTGTGAAATCATCCACACAGGGGAGTATTTTGTTAGCAATTTGATTTCTGACCTTGATCAACTTGTTTTAGTGAGGGATCAAATGATGCAGCTTAAAGAGAGAGTTGATCAGAGTCGTATAACCAAGCAACATGATCCAAAATTTGATTGATTTTCAAAGTTGATTGGTTATCAACAACCAATAACTAATGCTCCTCCTACTGTCCGTGTGTCGGCTGGTATAAGAAAAGAAGGTCGTGGCTCACATAAAAGGATTAAATCTAAGAAGGAACAAATGATCAGCCGCAAAGGGAAAAGGTCAAGGACATGTAGCGTATGCAATGAAAAAGGTCACGACATTCGGACTTGCGAGATTCTGAAAGCCAAACAACAAGGTAAACAGCAAAAAAAGAAGATGAAGGGCATCCAGATTGAAAATGTTCCCAGAGATAGAGACAATGAGATCGAAGACGACGAAGAGGAAGATGAGTTTGAAGATTACAGTAGTGATGATGGATCTGAAGAAGAAGATCAGTGGGAGGAGGTTTCAGAAGATGATGAGGATGAGTAGTTTTTTCTAAATGTACATGCGAATTTATACGAAACCCACATGCGATTTTTATATTCATCTGTTTGTATCATTTTCTCATGCGATTTTAGTATATAAACATGTGATTTTATATGCTTCAGTTTATAATAATTATTACATGCGATTTCACTTTTAGTACATGCGATTTTGAGTTATCTTGCTTTTTCTATGACAAAGATGGCAATATCATTCATGCGATTTAATATTTATAAGCAAGCATAATATGTGTTCAAAACATGTACCCCAAATATAAATATAGTTGTTATTGTCTAACATAGCCACAACCACAAAAAGATTAAAAAGAGAATTTAGTTACTTGAAGCAAAGATTTTGTCACGTTCAGAAGAGCTGAACTCCATCTTCTCCTTCACAGTGTTTAAAGCATCTGTCAGGAAAGAGAAGGCTAAGTCATCAGCTCGAGATTGCTCATTTATGTGTTCCAAAGCTCTGTCCTTGAAGCTTGATGGTGGTTCTTGAAGTAGGCGTTCCCATATATCTTGATTTTTCTTGATTTGTTCAAGAATTTTGCCCTGCACATCAAGAACCAAATGAGAAGAGGTGACATCAGTGCTTAGTTCTGTCAACGTACAAGTTGACAATAGCTCTTTAATTGCAATGTTTTTTTATTTTTTCATCATCTTCAGATGCCATTTTTGTTGGTCTGTTTGTGTGCATTTTTTCTTGTTCTATGTATGTCTTAATATGGAAGGTAGTTATATCTAGATTTTTTATATTAATATAGTAAATTTGATCATTATGTCTTAAAAATTATGTAGGTAGGGTGGTAAGTTCAGTAGTATTTATTGTAAAATTGATCATTACATGTCAAATTACAGTCACATCGGTAATTAATTAAGTTTTTTTTATATAAAATACTTCTATTTTAGTTTTTAAGATTCGTAAAAAAAAAATTTTGCATTTTTAGGACAAAGTAATTTGAAAGTATTTGCAGTATTTTATTCAAAATCGCATTTGAAACGTAAACAAATTCGCGAACTTTAAGAAATCTGAAGATAATTCTTTTTTACTGAAATCGCATGTGTTAAAGCATGAATTCGCACATTATATGAAATTTCAAAGATTATTAACTTTTAATTGAAATCGCATGTGTATTGTCATAAATTCGCACATTATATAACACACCCTTTCTTTTTCTCTGAAGTGTTTTTGGCACGTTTGTTATGTATTTCGCATATTCTTATTTGATTTTCACCCTGCATCATCTTCTTCGATAGTCGGTCCATCGATTTGTTTCAGTTCTGAATTTCCAAATTCATCAGAAGTTCAATTCGCAGAAGGATGTGGTGAATAGGAGGGATCATCAAAACGCCAAACCATCCAATGTAAAGACGGTTTTCGGTGCTAGTTATCCAGTTACAGAAGCGACCCCATAGGCTTTCGCTTTCGTGTCTCTCTAAAATTGCAGTCATGGTAAAATCTTGGTTTTATTTAATTATCAGGGACTCCCAAGCGCACGAATTTTCAAATGGAAAACCAAAGGCTTGTTATTTAACAGTATAACATGACTTATATGCGCTGAATCGATCGTTTTTTGAGTAATTGTTATATTTTCGATTACGTTTTTTATTAAGAATCTTACGTTATGATTTTGAGGTTTTGTTTGCTGATTATCAGGGTTTTTTATTTCGTAATGGACGATTTTAACCTTGGCGGTTTCATATATATATGTTTATTTGATTAATTTAATAGTTAAACACGGGGGTTATTTGAGATGATCTGACGGCCGTGGTTGTAGCGTACGTATTGTACGATTAGGCATATTGTATGATAACCGGCCTCTATATATATATATATATATATATATATTCATTCATCCTTACGGTTTAATTTGGTTAATGGCGTTGTGATTTTGGGAGATATCTTATATAAATCTCCGGTAATAACCCGCAAGACCTAGGAAACTCCTAATCTCACATGGATTCTTTGGAGGTTTCCATTTAGACACAACTTCTATTTTGGACGGGTCTACCGACACTCTATCGGCACTAATAACATGCCTCAGAAATTGTACCTTATGTAGCCAAAAGGCACATTTCAAAAACTTCACGTAAAGTCTCTCACGCCTAAGCGTTTCAAGTACTTCACGTAAATGACACTCGTGATCCGTTTCACTCTTCGAATACACGAGAATATTGTCATTGAATATTATCATTGATTTATCTAGCACCGATTTGCAGACGCGGTCAATGAAGTCCATGGAAGCCGCAGGTGCATAGGTTAATCCGAAAGACATTATTAAAAAGTCGTAATGTCCGTAACGCTTTCTAAATGCCAATTTCGGTATGTCTTCTTCTTTACGAATAATACCAACGCTCCCCAAGGAGAAACGCTTGGCCATATAAATTCCTTGTCGAAAAGGTTTTGCAATTTAGATAACAATTCTTATAGTTCCGATGACGCTAATTGTTACGGAGCTTTAGCTACCAGTTTCGCGCCCAGAACTGATTCGATGTCAAATTCCACCTCGCGTTCGGGTGGTATCTTCGTTAGATATTTCAGAAATATATTCAAACTCACGAACGACTGATACGTCTTAACTTTCTAGAGATTCTTTAGTCAAATCAGGTATGTAAGTCAGATAAGCCTTACATCGATATTGAACAAGCTTATAAGCTTAATTAATTAAACAAATTAGGGGACTACAAATTTTCTCCCCATATATAGAAATATGTTTTCCGCTCGGATACATTAGTTGTATCTCCTTACGGTTGCATGTTACTTTCATGTGATATCGAGTTAGCTAATGTATCTCGGTTACCACATTGAAATTCTCCCATTAACATGGGAATTAGATAGACGAAGTAATCTTCATCGTCAATACTTAATTTGCAATTTCAACACATATCATAACACTAAAACTTTTTATTATTACCTATTTCTACTTCTTAAAGCATAGGTAATTTCATTAACGTGAATGTAGGGTATTGAATAAATCAGTGTAAAACAAAAGATTTATTTGCACATATAACCATTTAAATTCCTGCTGAATTTAAAATTTCAAGAATATACCTGAAATAACATCAGATTCAGTTTTAGCCTCTGTGGCTATCAAGTGGAAAGACCTTGCCCTTGCTTTCTGGGCGCCAGGCTTTACATCAGTTGTATCTTTAGTTTCAACCAACTCCGGACATTTAAGCCTCTTATGTCCCCACTTATAGCATTTACCCTTGTGAATTTTTCCACATATTTTACACTGATGTAACCCTCTTTTTGTAACTCCTTTCTTAGGAGCTTTATTAGACTTTGATTTCCTTACGGGACTTGGATTCACATCCAACATCCTCCTTTCTTCTCTTTCTTGTAAGATACTATCTTTCAGTTCAGTCATCATATCGTCCATCACCGGCACGATTGTGGTTTGTAAACTATCGATAAACTACGATAGACTATTTTCTAAAGCCTTTCCGACTACCTCAGAAATTTTAGCTTTCATCTCTTCAGTTAAACGAGATGTTGATTCTTTTCCTGTTACACCGACCATTTCTTTAACTGAAATGTTTACAATAGTTAATCAATAACTGTTTAATTCATTTCCATCTTGTTATACGGAAATTTATATCACATATACTTAATCACAAGTAATGTTATTTGTTTTTCGGTTTGGTCAAATACATATCTTGCCCTACCTTTCTTAGTTGGTGTATTTCCCGGGTTCGAGCGTTTTCATACACTCCTCCCATACACTTTTCTTATATTTTACATCATTTAAATCTTTACATCTAGACTCATTTATAAGTAACTCTTACCGGATGTCTTGATCAAGCTTTGAACCGAACACACTTTGTCTTAACGAGGCTCTGATTACCAACTTGTAAGACCCTTATATGCCATTTGATGATTTACATGATATTTATAAGATTCAAAGTGCCGAATTTACAATACGACATTCACATGGATTTTTAAAACCTTCAAACCAAACATTTAAAATTATTACACATAAGTTTCATAGCAAAAGACACTATTTTATTAGCGGAAGCTTTTTAGTTGGAGTGTGTTCGGTCCTTGCACTAGCTTGATCTTCATCCGACCCATTCCGTGAGTTACCTATTCACCAAAACACTCAAACTCATTAGTTACGAATGCTAAAAAGTTGTCTATACGAGTTTTTATAAACAAAATAGCAATCAGCAACAATTTTCAGAACCGGTAACCCGTCGCGTGACGCGAGCCCCTTATTTCGGCAGTATGTTTGTTTAAAATCCTGCACATTTCCAGCTTAACTAACTTTTACTAAAACGGACATAACTTGTCCGTTATTGGTCTAAATTAGGTCCCGTTTCTTCCTACGTGACCGTAATTCGGTATTCTATAATATGAACTCAAAACCCGACTTCTGAATTTACAAAATTCTTAAAATTATGCTCTTGGCTTATAATAAATTCCATTTATTTTGACCCGTTTAGATCTCTAGACCACAACTTGTCTTATTACTTTAAATTTTTTTATAAACTTGATCTATATGACCATTTCTAAAATTTCGGGATGTTACCCATACGGTTTACACATCGTTATTTATGTGTTTGTCCTTTATTCGACCCGTTTAACTATTTATTAATTAAACAATTTAACACCAATCCTATATTTGGAATTCATGCATATTTAAGTCATAACCACAACTAAGTTTATGACTTATATTCGGCATTACTCTTTCTCGGCTAACGACTAATATATATGTTATTTCAATATTCGGCATCATTTCGACGTCTTTAAACATGTAACCTTCCCGGTTTACATCAAGACATCATATTGACCCATCTAGCTTTCTTAGCGAAATCCCTCGCTTTGTATCACCAAAGTCTTACTACTTTGGTTATTTTGACCCGTTCGGTTTCATTAGCAACATCCATCGCTTTATATCACCAAAGATTGATTACTCGAGTCGATTTGACCCGTTTTTCTATTATAGTGAAATCCATCACTTTTACTTTCTAAAGTCAAGTAAATTTCTTAATCAATTCATCCGGCTTAATCATACGGAATCCACCGTTTTATATCAACCGAAATTCCCAATTTTACTTCTATCATTCAATATAATTGAACATAGCAAAATAACAAAATTTACGAAGCATATAGCCACGTACCTTTAATGCTTTCCTTTCAACCGATTATCCGCTCCGCCTTGGTTACTAGACGATCCACCCAAATTGCCTATCAAATCCAATTCGGACATGTCGCTTAGTATTCCGTAATTATATATTCAACTTCTAATGTTTCAACTAATCACATAAGTGATTATTTCGTAATTCTCACTTATTTCAAGTTCATTCAAGCATTTTATCAAACATCTTGTGTGCATAATTAGTATCCTAACATTATCATGTTCATGATTACTAACTTTAACCATATTTAAGCATAGTAGTTCGATTCTTATATCAAGAATAGCATAACCACACTTAAACTTACTTCCAAACATTTAAGTAACACTAAATCATCATTACAATTTAAGTGTTCTTCATTCTATTCAAAACCCACATATGATAATCATTGAAATCAATGGATTTTAACATGAATCTACCAATTTCTTCTCTAAGACTCGTTCTTAGACCTATAGTCATCCTAATTACATCATAACATCAATCAATTCTCAACTAATTTCAGTTATGAGAATTCTAGAAAAATCAAAACATCACCAAAGATCAAAATTAAGCATACCTTATGATCTTCTAAGTGTAATGATCACTAATTCAGCTTAGAATCGAATCCCAATCGATTTCCTTCTTTGATTTTGAGAGTTTTGGATGAAGTTAGGGTTTGGATGAACTACAGGGGATTACAGACACTCTGTGTGTGTTTTAAACTTATCCTGCATTCTAAACAACTTTCAATTTTAGCACAATTGGTCCCTCAAGTTTCTATCATAAGTAAAATGATTAGAAATACTTGATTCCCATCATTTATATCTTGTATTTAACTAGGTTTGTATTCCTAGTTTTTATCTCATCATTTTATTTTTCGATATTTATATAATTATACATGTATACCAGCATATATAATTTAATATTTTAGGGGTGTTACAAGATTGCATCTCTCGTTCAACTTACTGATGACGCCAAGGGTCTACAAGAATATAATTCAGGTTTCGATCGCTTGCTTAACAAGGTTACCGTTAGCGAACCTTATGTAAGAACAAACAACCTTATGTAGCGAACCTCGTGGCGTTTGACGAGCGATGAACTTGAATTAAAAAGGGCAAAGGGGGAATGTTTTTGGTGTACCGAAAGGTTTGTTCCGGGCCACGAGTGTTAGAACAAACAACTTTACATACTCAAGGTGATAG
>JARYGA010044362.1:0-29505 GCA_030545235.1 Helianthus tuberosus | reverse complement strand
CTATTGTACGTTACACTTATATATATATATATATATACACACACACACACACACATATATATAGGGTTAGGATCATGCGAGAAGCCCTAGTCTAATTGAGAAACTTAAGAAGCATTCTTAACCACATATTTTTCCTAAACTTTAGGTAATTTACGAAAAGTTTAGGGAAATGTGTGGTCCAGAATACTTCTCAAGTTTCTCAAATAAGTTGGACTTCTCTTAGAATCTGTACCCTTTATAAATATATATATATATATATATAGAAAAAGTATATCGTACAACATTACAGCTTCACGTAGTTCACGTACAACAACGTGCGTGATTTGTTTTATAACATGCGTGATTGATGTTTTCAATATGCGTTATTATTGTGTTTCAACATGCATGATTTTGGATTTTTGAGTTATAACATGCGTGATTTTAAAACGAACGTGCGTAATTATCTGTTGTACGTGATGTACGTTAAGCCGTAATGTACGTTAACCTTCCTTTATATATATATATATATATATATATATATATATGTTCTGGTTTGAGATAAAAAATACAGCCTAAATTGATCCATTTATAAATAAAGGAGTTGAAATTGTCACCTCTGTTGGTGCATACATCTGTCGACTTCGTCTTATATCGAGTCTCGGACTGAAAGTTTGAAGATGACCTGCTAGTTTGAAGATGTCAGGTTTGAAGGGGTCTAGTTTGAAGATGGCCTGTCACTTTCAAACAGGAGGGTTAGTCGTGACAGTTTGAAACTGGTCATGTCAGTTTCAAACAGGAGGGTCTCTCCCTATAAATAGACTTCAAACTTTCTCATTTGTAACTTTCTGATTTCCGACGCCGAGGTGCTGTCGAGGTGTCTTTGTACTGTAAAGTGTTCAAGATCAATAAACAAGACAATTAATAGTGAATACAAGCTAAACGAAGACCGAATCAATGAATTCCGCCTCTGATTCGGTCTGAGCACTCTTCTGATTGACTCGTTAGGTCGTTTCACGATCCTACAAGTGGTATCAGAGCTCAGGAGGAAGAGTTCTTACCATTTAGCTCGTTTTCGCTAACAAAATTTTGATTTTCTACACCTTCTTTCACAAAATTAATACTTTTCACGGTTAAAATCGGCTAAAACTTTCACAATATGTGCGTAATTGTATTTTAACAAACCCTTGAGAGTTTCTGTTTAAAATTCGAAGTAAAACTGGTAAAAATGGCTTGATAACCGGTGACCGTTTGAAACTGCACCTGACAGTTTGAAACTGCCACCCTATTGTTTGAAATTGACCCTATTGTTTGAAACTGCCACCTGAAAGTTTGAAAAGGGGGTCCTGTTTGAAGGTCTAGTTTGAAGTGGACCTCTAGTTTGAAGGATACACCTCCAGTTTGAAGGTGTCACCAGTTTGAAACTGCCACCTTCTGTTTGAAACTGGCTTCCGTTTGAAACTGTCTTCAAGTTTGAAACTGACGTCAAGTTTGAAAGTGTCTAAAAATTTGAAAGTGCTGTAGTTTCAAACGATACAGGACTATTCCGTTTGAGAGGTGATCTAGTTTAAATTTGATATTTCTCTTAACGAGACTGTCTTGAAAAACGGGTTTTTGAATCATGGATATTAATTTCTTTAATATGTCTCAAGAAACATTTGATAGAATAAATGTATTAAAGAAAGAATTTGATTCATTTTCAGGTTGTCCAGGAGAAAATACAAAGAGCATCATTGAGAGGTATAGTCATCTTGTTCGTTCATTGTCTGAGAAGGGTATTAAAAAAGAATCAGATGAATGGGATGAAAAATTGGCCAATGCCATACCTCAACAAGAGTGGGGTACATATCTTTTGGATTTAAAAAGAACTGGAGAATACTCTGAATTGACAATTGGTCAATTCATTAAGAAACTTGAAGAACAGATGGAGAGAAATGCTGAGAAGAAGAAAAGTCAAAGTGGAAAATCAATATTAAAGAAGAGTAAGAGTAAAGGTGTTCAAGTGGGAGAGGAACAGACCGAAGAAATTTCAGTTTTGAAAGACGAGAAGAAAGCTGATAAGAAACATATTTTTGATTTGCAGGAAAATTGTGAGAGGTTGAAATCTCAAAAATGACAAACTGTTGAATGATTTAAACAGTTTGACATTAGAAAACGAGATTTTGAAAGAGAAAGAAAAGGATTTTGAAAGCAAAAAGAAATCTTCAGAAGATGAAGATTTCTGGATAAAACTTGAGAAAAAAAATTTGAAGGCAAATGAAACAAAATTTCAAGAACAGATAAAAGCTTTGGAAAATGAAAAGTCTGTTCTTGAAAACATTAAGATTGAGAATGAAAAGACAATCAAGTCTCATTTTGAGAGAATATCTCAGCTTGAAAATGAAGCTGAGAATTCAAGGAACAAAATTGATGAACTTGAAAAGAAATTGAAAGGTTTTGTGACTTCATCTGAGTTTCCCTGTCCAAAACCGATCAATTTTGTGCCAATAAGTGACAATGTCACAAACTATGACAAAGTCATAGTTGAAGATTGCGATGAAAAATCTGATGATGAAAAAGAAAAAATTGACAAAAAGAATTTATTTTTGAAATTAAAAGATAAATTTCAGAAAACTGTTATGCAATCTACTGAAAAGGGAGAATGCTCTAAGCAAAAACCTTTGAAGAAGAAAGTGGAACAGAAACAAAAAATTAAAAATGAGAAAAATGTTCAAAAAGATAATAAAAGCTCATCAGATCGATCATCCAATCGTAATGAAAAATTACAAAAATCGAAAAATGAAAACTCTAAAATTGTTTGTAATAAGTGGTGCAGGTTGGACCACAGTGCTCAAAAGTCAAATCCAGCAAACATGAGAAAGGAATATCACCAAGCCAAACAATGCTATGATTTGAGCATTTGGGCTGAAAATGGTGATTGGTACGATAACAGAGTGTGTTACCAATGTGGTTATCAAGGACACATTGCTGTTAACTGCCAAGGTTGGAATTATGAGACGAGGAGATGCTTTAACTGCAACATCATTGGCCATATTGCCAGAGATTGCTCAATGAGATCAATGAGAAGATCGAGGGCTGAATCTCAGAAGCAGGTGAAGAAATCAGTCAAGGTCAAGCTCAAAGAACAGAAGGTTCAAGAACCTAAAGTTCAAGAAAAGAAAGTGAAGCTTTCTCAAGGGCAGAAAGACAGACTGAGGAAGAAGAGGAAGAAGGCGAGAGAGTATCTCGAGAAGATTTTGTCCTCGGGTTCATCTGTTGGTAAAAATAAGAGTTCTGATAAATCGCTTCCCTCGACTGCAAAGTCAAGTAAGACGAATTCATCAGATACAAATCTGAGGACGAAAGAGGAAAAGAAGAAGAAGAAGAAAGTTGTTGGTGATGAATTTGTTTCTCCGGAAACAAAGGAGCCACATGTTGGCGATGAATCTGGCTTATCAAAGTCAGACAAGCCAAGTTCAGGCGATGAATCTGGTGTGGTAAAGCCAGAGGAGCCATGTGTTGAGGTAAAAAGTGGTGATTCCAGTTTGACAATGAATGATGAAAATTTTCCATCATTGTCAAATGGAATTTCAAAAGCACCCAAGGACTGTCAGGCTTGGGTGAAACTCTTTAAATAGAAAAAACTGACTTCCCGGAGTTCCCAGGTTGGAAAGCGTGGAACAGGAATCGGCATCTTTCTTGAGAAATTCACGTTTGTGATATTTCGACTTACAAGTGGTAAATCAGGGACATTAAGTTGTACTTGATTTTCTGCAAGTGATGTTTGTGGATTAATCTTAAAATGTTAGTTTTTACAAGTGATTGAAGAGAACAAGGTGATGAAATCCCGAATTTGCGAAATGACTCACAAAACTAATTTTCCGGAAAAACCATTTTGATTAAAACAACCTTAAGTGTTTTGAAATCACTATGGGAAAATGTTTTGTTGTCAGGGGGAGTTCGGATTGTTCAAGCCAAGTGAATGGAGAATTGAAGTGATTCTCATCAAGTTGTCACATTTCTTGTACAGTTTATTTTCAAATTTTCCCAGAAAATCAAAATTGAAACATATTTTGATTTTAGGGGGAGTAAAAATTTAAAAAAAAAATTTGAAAATTTGAAAATGTCAAAAACATTGAAAAATTCAAAATGAGTTTTGTTGTCAAAAAGAGGAAATGATAGTAGATCAGTTGAACTGTCACAGCACGCTAAAGAAATGGAAAGTTATAATGTGATAAACGGTCTCACTAAAGATGTGACGGTAGGGTCAGCTAGACTAGTAGATTTGCGAGAACGATACAAACCTAAATGAAAAGGCCTAGTTCTAGTGGGAAACATGGTCGAAAGCATAGTACTTAGTTTTGTCCTTCTTGACTCTGTACCTACTCAGTAATCGCTGATTGTCGAAAGACATAAAACTGGTTAAGTTTGTGAACTTTCACAACTTTGCTTAAAAGTCGCTGTGATTGTGTATTTTATTTTGCAAAGATTTAAACTTGTTTGATTTCTTTATTTTGTTTAAGCATCGGACATCCTCTGCGTATACGTGAGTATCGACCTGGATGTTGTTGCCTAAACGTTCTGCTCTATTTTCTTTGGTGTTTCGTTTAAGCTTTGGATCACCTCTGCGTATACGGGAGTATCGACCTGGTGGTTAAAGCCTAAACAACTTCAACTTGTTTTATTTTCTTATTTTGTTTAAACATTGGACTTTCTCTGCGTATACGGGAGTATCGACCTGATTGTTAATGTTTAAACATTCTGCTTTGTTTTCGCACAAATCACAGTTGATAAAAGTTTAAAGGCATTACTTGAGTTAGTGTATTACATGATGAGGGGATATGCTGAGATCGTGGGGTCCATAAGAGTTTAGTGCTATATTAATATACCTTAACGTATCGGTAAGCATTTCGAAAGTTTTTAGATTGAGCTTAAGAGGACAAACATATCGTCAATCTATGTGAATTGTTTAGAGCTTAAAATGAAATCAAGCTTAATGGTGCTAGTGATTAGTCACATAAACTGATATGATCCTCTTACACAAGCTCACAAAAATAGTGTTTGTAAATATTTCTTTACTGTATTTCATTCTATTTAAAAAACCCAAAAAGATTTTAGAGTGTTTTAGCATAAATTTTTTGAAAAATTCAAAAAGATTTTCGACAACTGATGTTGGTGAGCTGATTTTCAAAATTCCGAGTGCTGAACATGATGAACTGGTTTGGGAGTGTGTGTTTAAAAGAAGAAACTGATTTTTGAGAAAGAAAGTTAGATTAGTTAATCAAGGTCATTAATTTGAACTTGATGTAACTATTACTAGTAAGTTTTTTTTATTGATTTAAGTAAAAACTTATGTGTTTGTGAGAATATTGTGCAGGAAATGAGCTAATCAGAGATAAAGCCAGGGATTGATCTCAAGGTGATAGCTAATTCCAGACGGCGATCCCATCATGATGAGAGGGGGAGTCTGACGAGGTTAGAGCCAAAGAGAAGATCCTGGTATATGCTAAGAAAGAAAAGAGACTGATAAAGACTGAAGATGCGAAGACTCGACACTTAAGACTCGTCAACATCTGAGGGGGAGTCTGTTGGTGCATACATCTGTCGACTTCGTCTTATATCGAGTCTCGGACTGAAAGTTTGAAGATGACCTGCTAGTTTGAAGATGTCAAGTTTGAAGGGGTCTAGTTTGAAGATGGCCTGTCACTTTCAAACAGGAGGGTTAGTCGTGACAGTTTGAAACTGGTCATGTCAGTTTCAAACAGGAGGGTCTCTCCCTATAAATAGACTTCAAACTTTCTCATTTGTAACTTTCTGATTTCCGACGCCGAAGTGCTGTCGAAGTGTCTCTGGACTGTAAATCGTTCAAGATCAATAAACAAGACATTTATTAGTGAATACAAGCTAAACCAAGACCGAATCAATGAATTCCGCCTCTGATTCGATCTGAGCACTCTTCTGATCGACTCGTTAGGTCGTTTCACGATCCTACAACCTCTAAATCTGATAGAAAAATAGACAGTGTCTTACGATGAAACTAATATGCATGCTCATAAGCTTTTCCACATTAACAGAACCAGGTTTCGTAACCTACACCTGAGTTGTATGTCACCATTATGAAGTCAACATGTTGAATTAGTATGATCTACAGAAGTATTAAGTTAGATTAAAAAGGCAAAATAACCTTTTCAACATCACCACTTGACGGTAACCTTCTCGTTGCGAAGAGATGTTGATTAAGAATGTCGTTTATGTTAAAACATCTCATGTATTGACACTAACGGCATTCTTAATCAACATCTTGATGCAACTCCGGATTAACGTCCACTCGTGATGTCGAAAAGGTTATTTTGACTTTTTAATCTAACTAAATAGTTCTGTAGATCATACTAATTCAAATGTTGACTTCATAATGGTGACATTCAACTCGGGTGAAGGTTACGAAACCTGGTTCGGTTAATGTGGAAAAGCTTATGACCACACATCTTAGTTTCATCCTAAGACACTATTATTTTGTTTGTTGTTTCTATCAGATTTAGAGGTGGCAATTTCAACTCTTTTATTTGTAAATGGGTCGATTTGGATTGTATTTTATTTGAAACCGGAACATATTTTTTTTAGCTAAAATGGATTAAATGAATCAAAAGCGGTGAAAGTCAGACCAAAGTCCATGCTTAATACATACAACCTATTAAGTCATTTTATTAATGAATCACAGGAGTCTTGCTAGAGGAAACGTGAGATCGAAAAACAGAGAGCATCCAGAGATTGTATATGATAACATCAAGTGATTGAAACAAAGTATGCATGACTCCGATATCCAACGGTGAAGAAAGTCCGGAAAAGCGGTTTCCGCAAAACCAAAACAAATCAAGATCTTCATCACGCATTCGCATTTAATCGGTAATTCATTAATTTATGACGGCAGTTACCGCCGAACTAAAAGCATGTTTATGTTCTAATAAACTTCAAGAAACAATATCTTGATTGTATGTTTCAATATCTTAATCATAGAAAACCATAATATCTAGTATTACTTTGAATAGTATTTTGCGAGACTGAATCACAAAAAAAAAAAAGAAAAAAAATATCTATTTACGAAAAAAAAATCCATCTATCTCAATTTTATGTCACAAATTTATCACTGAATTACGTAAAAACATTTGATGTGTGTGATTCAAGTGAGTAAAAAGGTTCTATATCTACCAATAAATGCACGAGATGTTAATATATGTTACCTGGATTGATGAATGTGTGGCTGAAGTAGAATTCTATAATATATGTGAAACAATAGCCAAGGTAGACCACTTCTAAAGCATCAACTAAACAATCAAAACAAGTATAGAGCAGGTGCTGATAAGATGAAGTGAAATATGAGAAAATATGAGAAGTGTATCTCTTTCATTCATCAATACTCATATATATGCATCGAGATTATGAGGATATATTTTTTTTTGAACGGCAATTATGAGGATATATATATCTGAATTTATAATAGCATAAATTTTATTGTTTTGGAATTAAAGAAGAATATTTGGAAGTTAATGCTAAACGATTTTACAGGGTTATGGATGATGTAACGGGCTTTGCTGCTCCCAACAGTTTCTTAAATCCACTGCAGCTATATTACTTTACTAGGTTAGTTACCCGTGTATTACACGGGCTAAAAATTTAATCTATATGATTAATAAATCTAAAAATAAAAGAAATACAAAAAAATTATATATTATATTAAATAGTGACAAAATAAAGTTGCTCCATAACCATATCACAGACAATTTTCTTTTTCTCTAACTAAAGTTGCTCAGTAACCATATCACAAACTGTTTTCTTTTTCTCTGAAGTTGTACCTCTAGCAAAGCCCTTGTTGTTGATCAAAATATTTTATAACATGTACAATACTAAGCCCTTCAAATATTAGACTATACAAAAAGTTCCTATACACGTGTGCTTTAAGGTATAAAAATCTCACTGAATAGGAATTTACTAAAGTGATGCAGGCCCAAGTGTGGAGGAACGGGCTATTTTGTATTTGGAGGCCCAAGACCGCGTAACAAAAGGGGCTTCACTAAAATGGCTCTAACTTGGGTTACGAGGGTCCGTTTTGGGCGTGCGACCAGGCGAAACGAACGTGAGAACGAGCTCCATCTTGCTGCAAACTGCCTATGGTACATGTGGACCCATTTCAATGGATTGAAACAGAGCTCGGTCATGTCCATTAAGGAAATTGACCATCCTAATTTTCCATTGTGGGTATTCCTCTCTGACAAGAGTCGGAGGTTTAGACATTGAACCAATGTTAAAAGCATTATTTCATGTTTGAAAGCTGGCCATATTTAGAGAAAAGAAAATGGGCGATTGATCGTTTGAAAATAATTTATTCAATCTGCTCTGATACCAATTGTTGGTCCCAGTTTAGACTTAAAAACTTATTCTCACGCAATATGGCAAGTGATTTCAATAGTTGTGAAAATAGTGTGCGGAAATAGAAATCATACTTTCAAGAAACAAGACCTACAGAATTATCAAGTTTATATCACTTTGAAACAAAATGGTTTACAAGGTGATTGTAAGATTATTATCTATTACAAATGAATACTTGAATTCTGAGAGTGAAAGGACAATGAAGTTTGTAGTATGTATTGAATGCTAAGCTTAACTCATTGTTCTCTGCTTGTTTATTCATGTATATTCCTTCAAAAAGTAGCGTCTTGACATATTCATTGAATCCAACAATCAATTTGCCTTTGTCATCATGAGATCCAATAATGTCAACTTGCTTTGGTTAGTGTGGCAGGATAGAGCTGATTTTTAGACAAGTGGGGTTTTTACCAGAATTTCTGATAAACCACTTCATCAGAATTATAGACGGCTGATAACACTCAAGAGTCTCCATAATTATTCATTTATTCACATTGATGTTTGTTATTAATTTTGCATTTATTCTTTGCCTATATGTATGATCATATTGTAACTTGTTTTGATATTGAGAGTTATCATTTCCTACATGGTATAGAGCCAAAACCGATCCAACCTCCCTCCCTCATTCTTCATCATCCCTGAAACCATTGCTTACCCTACTTGCGAATCCATTGCCTACATCACATCCATGAGAGAGTGTACGGTGTACCCTAGATTAAGACTTTATTAAGCACTCTACTGGTGTAGACCCTATCTACTATAACAGCCTACAGTTGAAGGGCCAACAATCACCAACTTATTATAAGCTAGTGACAATGCCACCAAATAAGTAATGACTTCACCAATGACTGTTGGACATGTGTACATGAAGAGTTACCTTCCTACAACAAATCACTAAACCAAGTGTGTTTGTAATCACAGCTTCTATTTTATGGAACATAAAACTTTATTTTCAAATAATTAAAATAATTTAACTATTATTGGAAGAAGTATAACATAGTCATATTATTAAAACGATATTTTTTATTTGTACGATATTTTTTATTTATACGATACATGTACTCAGTTTAGCAATCCAAAAAGAAGAACCTAAAATTAAAGTTGTAACATGACTAATTTTTATCCAAATGAAAATAATAAAATGCTAAATACGTCTAAGTCTAAGGGCATGTTTGGGTAAGCTTTTTGAAACAACTTATTGACTTATTGGCTTTTTGAAAAGTCATAAGCTCTAAAATGATGTTTGGCAAAGAGGGTGTATATGTGGGGGAAAAGCCAATAAGTCAATAAGTCACAAAATCCTGACTTTTCCAAGAAGCCAATAAGTCAATAAGTTGTTTCAAAAAGCTTACCCAAACATGCCCAAAATCTATGTACTAATAGATAGATTCCATTTGTTTAAATACATGATGATGACGGGCCAATGGTTTACCCAGCTTGACTCGTCTTGGGCTCCTCTCATGTAGGCCCAACTGGTAAGGCCCAAATTATAATACTTGCCTATTAAGGGATTCTCCCATACAAAATGGGTGGGAAGGAGATGTTCAGAAAATACAAGAGCATTAAATGAATGATAAGAAAAGGATCTCCGGCTGGCACAGTACTTCCGAGCCGGTTTCATTAAATGAGGTCAACAATCTCTCCGTTGGGGTTCAGACACGTGTCTGAGCCCCCCAAAGATAGTCAAAAACCGTTGGATCATCTCGGTACCATTCCATTGAAGAGATAAGGACTCTTGGCTATATAAGAAAGGTAAAGAACGATCTATTTCTCAAGTCCAAGGTATCTCACTTAATGCTCTCTCGATCATTTATTCCGACCATAATTCCCTTACATTAAATACACACATTTATATCTGATTCACACCATAGAGATTGTTCCGGTGATCATACTCATCGGAATAAACTGCACTCTTACTCTCCGGCAAGTTTACTTACTCTCACGCCGGAGCTTGGTCACGGATCCCCCCTCCGGGGCCCTCCGTGGCGAGGCTAACGGTTTCCTTTTTGTAGAAAGCAAAGGTTGGAGTATCACGACGTCAGCGAAGACCCCTTGAAGTCATCCAGGGATTTGGGGATTCGACATTGGCGCCATCCGTGGGACCTTTCAGTCCGGCTGATTTTTTCCAGTTAAAATCATCGGTGGCGTGATACCCCAATCTGTAAGAGAGAACATGGCAACACCACCGAGTTCACGGACCATCCAGACGATGCAAAATGACCATGACAGGGTCACAGTGGAAGACATTACCCATGAGAAAGAAAATGAGAACCAAACAAGAAACACGGAAAATGAGACCATCACCCCGGATTTCGTTGCCATGCACAGGGAAGAAATAAAGAAGCATCTCGAGGACCTGGAAAGACATGAGAGACTGGAGAGCCTCAAGGCCAGATTATCTTTCGATACACCACCCAACAAGGGGGAAATGGACCCTCAGAACAAGAGCGATTGCTCAGATCCTCCAGAGGCTTTCATAACAGCCCTTAAGAAGATGTCATCAAAAGAGAGAGGATCTAATCACAGGAAAGGAATCGAAGGGAAAAGAAAAAGAAAAAGAAGACCAAAAGGACAACAGTCTGGATCAACCCTACCTTCCTCAAGACTTAGCCGAGATCTCAAAGTTTACAAAAAGAATCGCTGAGGCACCCATGCCCCCAAGCTCAAGTTGCCCTTGAACTTTGACAGATGACGGGACGCGGGACCCGGAGGATCACCTTCATGCCATCAAGGGTGCGAGACAACTAGGACGGTGTCCTATGCCTGTTTGGTGTCACATGTTCGTACAAACTCTAACGGAGGGTGCCAGGCTCTGGTTTGACAGCCTTCCTCCCGGAGGAATCGATAGCTATGAGGAACTAAGCGAGAAGTTCCTGAGAAACTTTGGTCAACAGAGAAAGGTGGTCAAAAACCCAAATGAAATCATGCACATAAGGCAGAGAGATAATGAACGAATAGATCAATACATGGAAAGGTTCATTAAAGAAAGCATGAACATCAAAGATGTGTCGGAGGTCATGAAGATTAGCAGCTTCATCAATGGGCTGAAGCATGCACAACTATGCGAAAAGTTAGGAGAGGAGTTCCCACACACGTTCGATAACCTCATGGACATGGTCATGGCCTTTGTTAGGGGAAAAGACACAGTCAGCAAGGCTAAGGAGATGGACGTCCCCACCCGAAGAAGCAACCCTGCTCCAAAACCTCCAGAAAAAGGTACACCATACTCCCGAAAACCAACTTTTGACAAAATATTGCATGATAGGGTAAGACCCACATACTCCCCCTATAGACCTCGGGGCAGGGGGTCACTCCCTTACTCTGATAGCTTCACCCCTCTCACCAAAACCCCAAGCGAAATACTGGCCACTGAGAGGGTGAAAACTTCCTTTCCAAGGCCACCACCCATAAAACCAGCAACGAAGGCACAACCAAACGAATATTACGACTTCCACAGGGGCTACGGCCATAAAACCGATGATTGTATGTACCTAGAGAGGGAAATAGAAGACGCAGTAAAAATGGGTAAATTGGCTCACTTGATTAAATAAATCAAAGAAGGAGGGGGAGATCATAAGGGAAAAGATGTGAGGGAGCCTGGAAGGGCAAACGTAGACATGATCAGGCGAAGGGATGAGTTTAACACCACTAGGAGTGTAAAAGCTAGGGTCCTGGGCCCCCCAGACCGCATGAAAGCTCGCATACTAATGCCACACCTGGAGGAACACGAGGTGCAAAGGCTTCCCCTCAATATATCAGCCATCATAGCCGGACATAAGGTAGCCAGGATACACGTAGACGAGGGAAGTGGAGTAGAAGTAATATATGAACACTGTTTCCTGAGGTTTGACCGGGATGTGAGGGACAGGCTTGAGGAAGACTAGATCCCCCTCGTTGGTTTCAACAATAGTATATCTCACCCCCTGGGAAAGATCATGCTCCCTTTCACTATCGGAGTAGGGGACCGTGTCCGGGCCATATCTCTCACTTTCTCGGTGGTCCGGGCACCCTCAAAGTACAATGCAATCCAGGGAAGGCCGAGGATCGGTGATTTACAAGCACAGGCCTCAACCCCACATGGCGCTTTGGTGTTCCAAACACCGAAGGGCTTGGCGTGGGTAAAGTCCTCATACGAGGTAGTGTCTTCTGTTTCTGTAGGGGAAGTGCCTGAAAAGCCTCAAAAAGAAAGAATAGAAGAATGGGTCCTTTGCGACAGATTCCCGGAGCAAACAATTAAGGTGGGAAGCCATCTCAATGACAAATGCAAAAGTGCTCTCAAGCAATTAATTCTCTTCAACATAGACGTATTTGCATTTCAACATGGAGATATGACTGGGATTCCGAGAAGTCTGACTGAACACCGGCTTAATACGTACACCTGGGTGCAACCGGTAAAGCAAAAGAAACGGAGCATGGGTCCCAGTAAGAGAAGGGCTGCATGTGAAGAAACCAGGAAGTTGCTCATAGCAGGGATAGTAAGGGAGGTAAAATATCCTTCCTGGATCGCCAACCCAGTCATGGTCAAGAAAAAAGATGGAGGATGGAGGATGTGCATAGACTTCCTGGACCTGAATAAAGCATGCCCCAAGGACTGCTATCATCTCCCGGAGATAGACGTCCAGGTGGATTCCCTATCTTAGTACCCCCTGAAGTGTTTCCTGGATGCCTATAAATGGTATCACCAAATACAAATGTCACTAGAAGATGAAGAGAAGACTGCATTCATCACAGACGAGGGAACCTTTTGTTACACTAAAATGCCATTCGGACTAAAAAATGCAGGGGTCACTTACCAAAGGTTCATGAGCACCCTCTTCAGGGAACAACGGGGTCGAAACTTGGAAGTATACTTCGACGACATCGTCATAAAAAGCCTCACAGAGATGGCCATGATAGAAGATATAGCTGAAACCATACGAACCATGCAAGACGTAAACATGAAATTAAACCCAGGAAAATGCTGCTTCGGGGTAGAGGAAGGAAGATTCCTAGGAGTAGTGGTCACCAAGGGAGGGAAAAAGGCCAATCCGGAGAAGACCCAGGCTGTAGCCGAAATGCGATCCCCCCGGTCCTTAAAAGACATTCAACAATTGAACGGGAGACTGATTGCCCTGAACCGTTTCTTTTCAAAGGTAGCTGATAGAACTCTCCCCTTCATGAAAGTGCTGAAGGATTGTCTCCAGACAGACAAGTTCAGATGGACCCCAAAGGCCGAGACAGCTTTTCGGGAAATGAAAGACTACATCTGTAAGCTCCCAACCCTAGCCACTCCGGTCCCCAGAGAGGAATTGCACCTGTATTTATCTGCTTCAAAGACAACCATAAGTGCGGTGATGATGGTGGAGAGGGAGGAAAAACAGATCCCCATATACTTCATTAGCTGGACCCTTAAAGGCCCTGAGGAACGTTACATGCCTCTGGAAAAGCTAACCCTTGCACTCATCTTTGCATCCCGAAGGCTTAGAAGATATTTCCAGGAACATAAAGTCACATTAATGACAGATCAACCGCTCCAAAAGGTACTCAGGAGACCAGAGCTGTCAGGCCGGTTGGCCAAGTGGGCAGTGGAGTTGGGAGAACATTCCTTAGAGTATAAAGCCAGAACAGCAATGAAGGGATGAATACTGGCTGACTTCCTGGCTGAAGTCCCGGAGGATGAGGAAAAAGAACTCTTAAAGTGGGAGGCCCTGGAGAGGGAAGAAAAGGAGAAAGAGGATGCGACAGTGTGGAAATTACTTACAGATGGGGCTTCAAGCGAGGAAAGAAGTGGAGCAGGCATGACGCTGATCAGCCCCGAGGGAGTCGAACGGACATACGCCATCAGGCTAGACTTTGAGAACACCAACAACACGACGGAATACGAAGCCCTTTTGGCGGGGTTGAGATTGGCTAAGAAGGTAAAAGCAAGACACGTAGAAGTCAGTACTGACTCACATCTAGTAGTCAAGCAGTTCCATGGGGAATACGAGGCTTAGGATAGCACAATGGCTCGATACGTGACCAAGGTGAAAGAGACGGCCAAGGCCTTCAAGACTTTCAAGCTGGAATACATACCCCAAGGGAGAAACAAAAAATCTGATGCTCTTAGCAAGTTAGCCTCCGTAGTCTTCGATCACCTTGCAAGAGAAGTCAAGGTGGAGGTCTTAACCTCCCCTTCCATCGATGCTGAGGAAATAGCTACAATCGAAAACGCCCAGGAGACTTGGATAACACCGATTGTAAAATTCCTCAGGGATGGAATACTACCCGAAGGTGACTGGGCATCCCGGAAGATAAGGGTCAAAGCTTTACAATACAGATTAATTAATGGGGAACTTTATCGAAGGTCCTACTTGGGGCCATCACTGAAATGTGTCGATAATGAAGAAGCCATATATGTGATTAGAGAGATACACGAGGGTATTTGCGGCATGCATTCTGGGCCAAGGACAGTGGTGGCAAAAGCAATGAATGCGGGATTTTGTTGGCCTAGGATGTATGAGACAGCATCAGAAGAAATCAAGAAATGTGACAACTGCCAGGTCCATGCACCCATGACACACCACCACAAGCACCCATTGATACCTGTGTCGACATCTTGGTCCTTCCAGAAGTGGGCCATTGACATCATCGGGCCATTTCCAGAGGGCCCAGGAGGGGTTAAATATGTAGTGGACGCTATCGACTATTTTACCAAGTGGGTAGAGGCAAGACCTCTAGCAAAGATTACTGGAGAACAAATGAGGCGATTTGTGTTGGACAACATCATATGCAGATACAGGGTGCCAAAGGAGCTAGTAAGTGACAACGGCGTCCAATTTGCAGGAAAGCCCTTTAGGCCATGGTGCGAACAGATGCATATGCACCAGGTATTCACCTCCATCACCCATGCCCAGAGCAACGGGTTAGTAGAAAGAGCAAACCAAAGTGTAATCAAGGGAATGAAAGGGAGGCTAGGAAGGAAGCAAAAAGGATGGGTGGAAGAACTGCCCTTCATCTTATGGGCATATAGGACCACCCCCAAGGACTGCAACAGGGAAACCCCTTTCAGTTTGACCTACGGGACGGAGGCAGTCATCCCAGCTGAAATAGGGTCCCCAACCGCAAGGATGAAGCTGAGAGAGGTAGAGAACGAACAAGCCCTCCAGATGAATCTAAACTTGCTCGAGGAAAGAAGAGAGATAGCAGCAATAAAGGAAAGAATGGGTACATCTCTAATGTAATCCCAAACACAGAAGAGTATTAGTTTGTTTTGATTTCGTTTTTTTTGTAATCTTTTGAATTATTAATGAATTATAATGAGTTATTAAGAACGCCATGAACGCCAAAAAAATTACCTTTATAAGATATATGGGATTAATTCAACTGCTGAAATCTACAAAAACGCCAAAAAAAGTTGTAAAGTTTGAATTATTAAAGGTACATATTGAATTTAGTAACACCATGGACGTCAAGATGTTAGAATTGCAAGTTAATTTTAATGAATTTGGGAACGCTATAAACGCCAAAATATTTACTATGTAACACAAAACCAATTAATTCAACGAGGCAGATCTAAAAAAGACCAATAAAATGTCCGGTAGTTACTGAATCTAACTACACGCCAAAAAGAATCTTAAACGCCAAAAATGAAGCAGTATTGTGACACACGCATCAGAAAAAAAGACAAAAAGACAAAAAAGCCCATCTGCACTGATTATATCGCGCGCCACGTGTTCGACCAGGATCCGTTCTCACTGTTTTCACACTTTTAGGCGTTTTCTCCAGACCCTGTTTCTATATATATATATGTATATATATATATATATATGTATATATATATATATATTATATAGGGTAGGAATCCTAAGAGATGTCCACCCTATTTAAAAAACTTGAGAAGTAATCTGGACCACACATTTTCCCTAAGTAAAAAATGCAAAAAAAAAAAGGTGAAAAAAATGCAAGATTTTTTTTTTTTTTTTTTGGAAAAATCGGAGCTTTTTCTTTAAGGTTTTAAATTTTTTTTTTGGATTTATACATATGTGTATATTGTGAATCTTTTATCTATACATATTTGTATATTGTCAAACATACATATATGTATAAACATGTTTAAAATTGAAAAATAAGTGTTATAAACCCTAAACCCAAAGCTAAACCTAAATCCTAAACCCTAAAGCAAAACCCTAATTCTAAACCCTAAATCTAAACCCTAATGCTAAACCCAAAAGCTAAAGCTAAACCCTAAAGCTAAACCCAAATGCAAACCCAAAAGCTAAAGTTAAACCCAAAAGCTAAACCCTAAATACTATTGCTAAACCCTAGTGCTAAACGTTAAAGCTAAAACCTAAATACTAATGCTAAACCCTAAACACTAATACTAAACCCTAAATACTAATGTTAAACCCTAAATAACACTTATTTTTCAATTTTAAGCATGTATATACATATATGTGTATATGACAATACTAGGTTTTTACCCGGGATTGCTTCCCAGGCTCGGGAAAGTTATTTGGATTAATTAATTACTATTTGTTTGTAATACGACCACATTACATCAACCATCTCATTCGATTCAACAACAATGTCTTCAAATCACCGGATTAGATCATGAACTCATATTAGATGACAAACAAAAGCACAAAAGGACCATATGAATAATATCATTTCCACTTTTACATCAATGCACTTACATGATAGGGTGATTTAGGATTTTGAAAAAATCTTTGTTTTTGTACCTCTTTTACAAAATAAGATGTTGACCAAATTTGAAACAGATGTTAACCAAAAGTCAATAAGATATTGACAAATAGTCAAACAGATGTTGAGCTTAAACAGATGTTTGGTTTAAGGCCAAACATCTGTTTATGGCCAAACATCTGTTTAAGGTCAAACATATGTTTAAGTGCAAATATCTGATATAGAAGAAGACCATCTGTTTAAGGCAAAACATCTGTTTAAGGTAAAACATGTGTTTAAGGTCAAACAACTGTTTAAGTCCAAACATCTGATATAAAAGGCCAAACATCTGTTAAAGGCCAAACATCTGTTTAAGCCTTAACAGATGTTTAACTTGTTAAGATCTACTGTCTTCTAACACAGTTTTCCTCTTCAAAACACTGTTGAACCTAACATGGGTTTCCATTAACTATTGACCAAAAGGCAAACATATGTTCAAACCACTATTTGTTACTGAAGTTCTTTAAAAAATTAGATAGAATTCAAGAAAATTGAACAATGACTTAAAGAACTATAATTTAACACATAATCTAATTGGGCAAATATAAAACATAAAGTGCTAATAACAATGTTTTATCATCTTAGCCATACATAGCATCAAATCATCAAGTTAATAATTTAAGAAAAAAACCTATAACATCACCATCAAAATATTCATAATTAGTATCAGATATCAGAACAGACTTAAAATGTGTTTGTTAAACTGATGTAACTTGATTTAATACTATCTTCTGTTGCGAAGACACGTATGTGAAATGCAACATATCACCAAACATCAAGTTATTGTCAGTCATAAACTTTCGCCAACCGTCCAACGCATAACGTGGCTTCAATTCATTTAACTCCAACTTAACGTCATAAACCTGCACAACTCCAACCATGTTTTGAACTTTCAAAGGATGAAGATCAAGAGAAAGACCTGCTCGTCTCGCAACTTCAGCAGGAAGACGCTACATGTATTGTGTGGAAAAAAATAATAGTCAGACAAATAAACGTAAATCATTAGTTTATTATAAAAAAATGGTATACCAGCCTATAGTCTCCTTTGCGATCAAAATGAAAGAACTCAGGGTCAAGAGGATGTCCAGAATGTTTTTTTGCAGTCTTTGCAATCTTATTTCTACGGTTAAGCTTTTTCTGAACGTTGGCAGCTCTCTTCCCCTTGATGAAAAAGTAAACATATACATGTGAATTAAAGGAATGATCAATATATGCACAAAAAAATAGTTTATATAACATATACTAATTAACTGGAAAGTATAGATACCTTAACTTTATGAACAGACGAAGAACATCCAGTATGATCACTTGTGTCGACAGGTAAGGCAGCATTTCCCTTAGTCCTATTCTTGACGACCTCCTTTCTCTCAGAAGTAACTTTACCTTTCTTCATAACCTGTTGTCATAGACTAACTTTAATAACAATAGTAATATAACAATCTTTAAGATGGTAAACTTACATCTTGGGTTTTGTTCAATGGTGAAGACATGCGTCTCTTGGACGTGCATTCGGCATTGGTTGGTAAGTTCTTGTAAATAATACATTATTGAATAAATATAACATCAGTAAACAACATTACTATAAGTTGTAAAAACATTAAATTCTTATATGTGTTAAATTAAAAATAAATAATTTTAATAATTTAGCAAGTACCTGAGTAACGGTTGTACCTTCACCTACAGAAACAACTTCTTCATCCTCATAGATGTCCTGGTCAACATTAATGAAATAATTAATATAATGCTAAAAAATTAAAACTTTTATTGCTAATGCTAAATACTTACGTACCTTGAATGCATTATCAACATAATCAGCCTTCGATATCTCAACTACACTATCATCATCAGATTCAGGTTTCTTCAAAAAGCAAATCTCAATCTCATCTCTATAAACTACTACTTCAAAAACAAAATCATCAATCCTGCTAAACACAAGCAAATCATCCTCAAGTATCCCAACATCGTTGCACATTTCCGGCCATCCTCTAGAAAATACAAAGTGGGTATCAACTTTAGACACCTCAACATTCCAGTAGGAACCCTTATAACAGATTTGAAATTTCCCACTCGGTGGGCTGTTTACGTAAAATTGTTCAATGAAGCAGTCTTCAATTACCTGCATAAAATTAAAAATAATGAATGCTAAACGTGAAGTATGTATCTTATAAGAATAAGTGTTAACACGTTAAAGATGCAAAAGAATTGAAGTTAAGATCAATACTCATACCGTAAAACCAAATCTTGCATAACGATTAAAGGTGAAATAGGATTCCCCACACATGCCATTAACATAACATGAAAGTTCAAGTCCAAAATCACCTAACGGTTTGAAAACCAACAAAGTATCCCTCGACAAATTGAGATCTTTAACAACAATGTCCCAAACGTCAGTTATTATCGGCGTTGAATTTTCTGTTCTGACCCTAACAACCCATTTTTTACGAGACTCATGATATATTTGCAACCTACTTTTTTGCCAACAATCTCCCCACTTTTGATTAGCAAAGAATATAGGTACATCCTGTATATAATTTTTAAATAGTGTAAGAAAATATAAACCATAAGAACTGTTAAATATATATCTCAATAAAAATAAATTATGTATGTAAAAACATGTCATACCAGTTTCAAAGATTCTGGGTTATGAAGAAACTTAACAAATGTAGTATACATCCTGAATCAGTAAAGATGTTAAAAGACTGTAATTAAAAAGCTGGGTTCGAAAATGAACATTGACTTTTTGTATTAACAGAGTATATAGTGAAATTAATCATAGAAACAGAGTATGAGTTAAAATTATTCTACAAATAATAATTATTTTAACATGTTATCAACAAATGATTCAAACACATAAGTAAACCCTTCTTGAATGTATAGAAATAAACATTTAAAATCGTATTAGTAGCAAGATAGGATTTTAATTAACATAGATTAAACAATATAAAGTTCATTACAATAGGAATGTACATACCAGTTGCTGAAGAAAAAATAATAAAACCTCAGGTGATTGAAAGAAGAGATTATTGAAACCCTAGAAAATGACTGGGGAGAAGAGATTTTTGAAAGAAGAGATGATAGATGTTTGATGTATAATGATGATGAAGAAATAGTGACGGTTGTGTTTTTCTCTTCCCATATTTTCAACTGATGAAGAATATTTACACATACACCCCTTATTGAATTTGTTATTTACATTTACATTGAGATACAAGAGTAAAGTACATGATTAGTTGAATTGATTTGGTATTCAAATTAACAAAGAAAAATAATTTTTCGTATAGCAAAACCATTAACATAACATATAATTTGAATGCTTTGAATCATGTATTAATAATAATTAGGTTTTAACATAAGTAGGTTTCATGACCTCAAGAAGCAATGCCGAGGGAAAATCTAGTTTTATCTATTATATGTACCTTTTAAGATCAGTAGTTTGACTTTGGTCAAACAGGCTTTGGTCAAACAGTGTTTTATCAAGTAGCTTTTAACAAAAGTAGTTTGACTTTGGTCAAACAGACTTTGGTCAAACAACGTTTTAACATTACTCAAACAGTGTTTTATCTATTATAATTAACTTTTAACATAAGTAGTTTGACTTTGATCAAACAGCGTTTTAACATTCCTCACAATGATTACAAGCTAGTAAAAACTTCTTTGTAAACAACATTAGAAGTCTTATTTGTTGGTTTTACATCAGCGTCGAATATTAGTATTTTAACGCCTTCTCTAGTCTTGACCCTTGATAATGCAACATACAACTGACCATGAGTGAAGATAGGATCTTTCAAATAAAGACCAACCTTTGATAACGATTGTCCTTGACTCTTGTTAATTGTCATATCAAAACAAACTGATAACGGAAATTGTCTTCGTTGAAATTGAAAAGGTATTTTTTTGTCAGACGGGATCATATTAATCCTTGGAATAAAAACTCTCGTGCCAATGTTCCCACCAGATATAACTTCAGCTTCTATAACTCGTTTAACAAGAAAAGTAATTTGAAGCCTTGTACCGTTACATAACCCTTTCTGTTGATCAATGTTTCGAAGAAGCATCACAGGAACACCAACTTTAAGAACTAATATGTGATTAGGCAATCCAGAAATCTTAAGAGCATTCAAATTTTCTGTTGAGTATAAGCTTTCTTGATAAGAATCAAGAATTTGTTCAGTTTGACATATACTATCAGAACTCAGATACTCTTTCGCATCACCAGGAAATAACGAAAGCAATCGATCATTAATTTCATGAACTACCTCATTTTTGGGTGCTAGAATTGCTTGCTCAGAAAAAAATCCAGCAATCCTAAATTGTTGAATAATTGAAGGATATACAAAGTCAATTAAACTTTGTATTGGGTCACAAATATCGGTGATCAGTAAATCATCTGGTATCTCTATAATGGCGTCACCATCATTATCATCTCCAACGTTTCCTTCACCAATATCAATAAGCCATTTTTCAAATTCTCTGATAGACTTCATATTCGAACTTTCAGCTCCAATAGTTAGACGCATGTTTTTAGTCAGCCGTAAGAGTCTGCATTTTGCCCATATGTATGAAGAGCTTAAAGACGCACTAACAATTTCTTGTCTAGTACCATTAGGAATAACAGGTAGTATTTGTCTAAAGTCACCACCAAATACAATAAGTTTACCACCAAAAGGAATATCCGAACGAATACTCCTACCTTCGGAAAATACGTCGGCCATGGTCCTATCTAAAGCTTCAAAGGCATGTTTGTGTACCATCGGTGCTTCGTCCCATATGATTAATTGGGTTTCCTTTAATAATCTCGCAATATCACTATTTGGCTTAATATTGCACATTGAATCTTCTGTTAGATTAATGGGAATATGGAACCGAGAATGAGCTGTCCTTCCACGGGAAAGTAATAACGAAGCAAAACCACTTGAAGCCACATTTAAAACTATTCCATTTCTGCATCGAACAGCTGAAGCGAAAGTCTTCCACAAAAAGGTTTCCACACGAATTTAAGTTACCTTGGTGATGTCCTAAACTTTTGCACTGGTATCACCTATCAACACACCTGGTATCACCTTTCACATTTCCATCTACTCAACAACCATCCGGCAGAGGTTGCTTCTAATAAACAAACTCTATAAACCAACAAAAAACCTTTGGAAAGACAAAGTACAAAACATAAAAAACCTTTGGAAAGACAAAGTACAAAACATATCAAAATAAAGTTCACAAAAGAAGTTTGAGGGAAGCACTGAAATGTTACAAAGTAAAGCAGCTTTGTTGAAAAAAGAGTTTGAATTATTTACATGCATGCCTGGTGAAACAACAAAGAGTCTTATTGAAAGATATTGTCATCTTGTACGCATCATGTCACATTTGAAGATTACAAAAACTCCAGGAGAATGGGTTGAAAAGCTTGCTGACGCGTTACCGCAAAAGGAATGGAGTACATATCTGATGATATTAAAGAATTCTGGACAGTTTAAAAGGTTATCGATTGCACAGTTTATAGAAAAGTTGGAGGCACAGGATCTGGAGCAGCAGAAAATTGCTAGAATGAATAGTTCAACTCATCAACAAGATATTAAATTGTATTATAAAGGAAATGTTCAAACTGCTGAAGTCAGTCCAAAGATACAAACTGCATTTAGTGCTGGAAATCAATCTACACCTAGCAGTCAAGGATCAGTCAACACTAGTGGGTTCTCAACGGTGAATCCTCCAAGTGTTCAAAGTTCATCTGCTGGAAATGGTCATCTAATTCAGTGCAATGTAGCTCTACATCTTCAAAATGGTCAAAATTATTCTGAAGAAGTTGTAAAGCATCATATGGGATTATTGGTCACTGCATTAGAGTCGTATGAAGGGTTGATTGCCGGAAAAATTGGCAATCCAATGCTCACAAAGGAAGATTATGACCAAATTGATGCAGAAGAGCTGGAATTGATGGATATTAAATGGGCCTTAGCGAGTGTTTTGAGGAGAGCAGAAAAGTTTAGATTGGTTACAGGAAGAAATGATTTCTTGGATGCAAATCTTTCTAATCTTGGATTTGATAAATCTAAAGTTGTCTGTTTTCGTTGCAGGGAGAAAGGTCATTTTAAAAGAGAGTGCAAGAATCAGGAGCCGAGAGGAGCAAAGGAGTCGTCCGGGAAAGATGATTACTATCGGAAGTCTATATATCAGCAAATCACCCATCAACTGTATCAACAAAAAGAACCTCAAACAGCTCATGGAAGAATGATCGAAGATGCAAACAGGAAAGCTTACCACGGTATCGTTGATCAAGATGATGAGAAAATGGCTGAAGGATTTAGCTGGGACAAGTACATTCCAGCTGATTCAAAAGTTGGAGCGTTTATTGCTCATATTATTCGAAAGCCCGAAATGCTGAAGGAATGGATGGAAGTGTTATCTGATGAAGAGAAAAGTGAAGATGAAAGATCTGTTTCATCAGAAAACAGTTCATCAGAAACAAGTGACAGTGATGAAGAAATTGAACAAATTAATATTGGAAAAACTCACTTATCTTCTGATAGCTTTGAATTTTATTTTGCAGAAAAAACTGAAGAAACTTAAAGAGAAGAAAGATGCAAAAGAATTGAAAAATGTCAAAGTGATTGAGAAGATTGTGGAAGTTGAAAAAGTAGTTGAGGTTGAGAAGATCATTCAAGTCACGAAACCTTGTCTTAAATGTTCAGAATCATGCAAACAGTGTATAGAAAAAGATGAGAGGTTTAGTGAGTCAGAAAAGATGAAAGAAAAGTTGTTGTTTGATGTAAAGAATTTGAAAAAGTCGTATGATGTTTTGAACAGAACTGTGAATAATCTGGAGAAGACTAACTCTGAAAGAGAGAAAGCTTTGAAGATGTTGAATGCAACAATGATGACAAAGCAGAAAGAAATCAACTTGTACATTGAAGAGTGTGCTAAATGGAAACAAGAAGTGGATACTGAAAAGAATGAAAATGAAAGAATCAGAAGATTGCTGCAAAGTTACAAAGGTTGTGATTACATAATCGATAGAATTTATCCAACAGTTGAAGGATTTGAAGCGTTTAAAGACGAAGAAATAAAGCCAAAGAAGAAAAAGGATACTGGTAAGAAACAGGGTGTCTGTTATAATAAGTGTCCGCCTCCGATTTGGGAAGGGTACTCGCCTAGAAAACCTAACGAGGAAGAACTAAAACAGGCAGTCAATATTAAGTTAGAATCCGAGTTAACCGATGTTTTACCAGAAAATATTGACGTCACGTTCACAGCGTCCGACACAGATCATGAGTCCGAACTGATAAAACGAGTGGTCGATCAGGTGTTGGATATAGATGAGGAGTCAGAGTCAAAGTCCGAGTCTGAAAGTTCGTGTCAGTCAGTCGGGAGTTCGGATTTACAGTAAAGAGTTTTTGTTGTCAAAATCTAATGTGAATGATGAAACATTTGAAGTTGTGTATACTTTGAATGATTCGGACAAATTATATTTTGATGAAGATTTTCCAATAAGAAGTGTTCGTTTTGACATGATCAAAAATGTTTTCAAAATGACAGAAATTAATATTTCTGAAATAAAAGATTTAAATCTTACTAAAAAACCTAAGAAATACACTTCAAGAGGACAACAACGTTTAAACAAGAAAAAGAGTTACAATTCTGGTTCTGGTTTTCAAAAGAAACTTAACCAAAATCGTAATTACAAAAAGAAAGGACTTGGTTTTATTCCAACAGAAAAACAGAAAAATGAAAAATATGTTCGAGATTTTAAATCAAAAATGACATATGTTGCAGGAACTAGCCATGAAGAAGAATCAAAGGGCTCATTCTGGAGACAATCAAATCAAGAATTTCCTGCTGAGAAGGAAAAGAATGGAGCATATCAGAAGAAAGAAACAAGAACCTGTTTCCGATGCAATGAAGTTGGTCACATTGCATGGAACTGTCCAAAAGCGACCAATACAAAACAGGGAGTTTCTGGAAAACTGAAAGAAGTTGTTGATGATAAAACCGAACCACCAACTGAGAAATTTAAGATTTTCAAAAATTCTACATATGAAGTTGGTGAATGTTCGAAAAGATTTTACAGAAGAAGTGTGAAATCTGACAACCAAACTTGGGTTGTTAAGAAATCTGAAGTAAAATCTGGCAATGAATATGATTCCACAAAATCAGAGGAGCCACAGTTTGATGAGAGTGATGAAAACTCAGTTCCTCCAATGGATGATGTTCATTTTCCACCATTGAAGACTGAGAATTTTAAATCAAAAGTCGGGAAAGTTGAGATCTCTAATCAATTTTATTCTGACAAGAATGAATTTGATGTTGAGAAAGTTTTTAATGGGAATGTAAAGAAAATTTTTGGAAAAATGGTTGATAGAAAGGTGAAAGGGGTAAAAGACTTTTACGCTACAAAGAAGGCTACTTACACCCCAACTAAATCTGAATTGAAAACACCCAAGGCTGGTCAGGCTTGGGTGGACATTTTCTTTCATTAAAAAACCTGACTTGCCGGAGATCCCAAGTTTGTAATTGTGGATCAGGAATCGGCATCTTTCATGTTTCATAAGGTTGTTTTTGAAAATACTTGAATTTGTTAAAATATTACAGGTTGAATGACTACGCCGGAGCTTCCAGGTTGGTAAGTGCGAAGCAGAAATCGGCATTTTGATTGGTAAAATGGTTTGTGTAGAGGTTTTATTCCTACATGTGGTTATATGTTTTGGATATTTTTACAAGTGGTGAGAATTTGATTCTGATAAAGTGGTTAATCAAGGTCATTAGATTGAACTTGATTGGATCATACATTCATGTGGTACTTGAAAGACAATGTGATGAACCACACCCCGACCCTACAAGTGGTTAAAACAAAACTTATTTTCCGGAAAAATCATTTTGGTTAAAACAAACTTAAGTGTTTTGAAATCTTAATGAGAAAATGGTTTGTTGAAAGGGGGAGTTCTGATTGTTTATGCCAAGTGGATGGCGAATTGAAGTAATTTGATATCGGTTGTCAAGTTTTGTACAGTTTATTTTCAAATTTCCTAAAATGTGTTTGCATTTTAGGGGGAGTAAGAAGTTTTCAGAAAATCCAAAAACATTAGAAAATTTGAGAAAATACAAAAGCATGATAAAATAAAAAATGAGTTTTAGTGTCAAAGAAGAGGAAATGATAGTACATCAGTAGACTGTCACAGTATGCTAAAGATTTGTATTGTTTTAATAGCGTTAAACGGTCTCACTGATGATATGCCGATAGGTTTTTACACATTTAGTAAACTTTTTCGGGATATAAACTAAATTTCAAACTTGCTTATTTCGTGGGGAACACTACTTGGATATATAGGTAACCCCTGAAATCTCGTTTGAAAGGTCCCTCTTTCTGAGATACTAGGTCTTTATGCTCAGTGATATCTGGGGTATTATCCCGGGACTTCTGCTGAAAGGAATTTCTGACCTAGTCCCCGGAGAATACTTTCTGCATATGCTTTGAAATATAAGCGCCGCCCTTAGCAAATTGATGAAACAATAAAATTGATAGTCATTGCTGTTGTAATCAAAAGATCCTCTAAAGGGGACCCACCAAAAGTCGAAGCCGTCATCTCTCTGCATATCGAAAGATTGACCTGAGCTCTCACGGCCCTCGCACTATAATTTATTCCCCTGACAGATATCATCTGTGGTATACTCACCTGTAAGACTGAATATTGGGATCTGGATACGGGAGTATATTCAAGAGGTGGGACACATGAATGAGTTTAAGTCCTTAAAACATCTAACTCATATCCTGAATCAGTTGAAATTTGTGTGAAAATTTAAGTGGATCAGTATATCGGCAATCTAAGTGAATTGTTTAATTCTTAATGTGTAACTAAGTTCAACGGTACTTGTGACTTGTCAAAAACTGATATGATCCTCTTGCACGAACTCACAAAAACATTGTTTGTAAATATTTCTTCTCTGCATTTCATTAAATTCAAAAGTCCAAAAAGATTTTCGGTGTGTTTTAGCTTAAATTTTGAAAAATTCAAAAAGATTTTCGACAACTGGTGTTGAAGAACTAGTTTTCAAAATTCCGAGTCCTAGACATGACGAACAGGTTTGGGAAAGTATTTGTTTGAAGTTCTTTGAAATGAAAATGATATTTCTGCAAGTGGTTCATCAGAGACTATAAATGTTGAATCATTTTAAAATATGCTTTACAAGTGGTTATAAGGAAATTTATTTCTGGGTTAAGAATGTGCAGTTGTAGCCAGGTTTCGATCTTGAACCTGAAGATAGAATGCCAGGTTCCGATACCTGAGGTCGATGTGATTTCAACATGCCAGACTGCGATCCCAGTATATCGAAAGGGGGAGTCTGAAGACATCCGAGAGATTGTTCGTGGGGAGTCTGTTGATGCTGAAGAAGAGAATGAGATACAGTTTGAGGATGCTTACAATGTAAGATATTTCAAAGAGAGTTCAGACCGATAAAGACTGAAGACGTTGAAGACTTGATACTTAAGACTCGTCAACATCTGAGGGGGAGTCTGTTAGTGCATTCATCAGTCGACTTCGTCTTACATCGAGTCTTGGCTGAGTTGCGGTTTTGATCAAGCGTGACATCATCAAATATGTCATCATGTGACATCAATGATGACATCACAACATGTTAGATGATGAAAATGAGTTTTCGATATACAATGCATTCACAAAAGACAAAACAGTTTATTAATTACATGAAGATTTCGCTTCAAAGTCAACATGAAGATTTCGCTTGAAAGGAATTTGTGGATTTCGCTTGAAGTGTTTCCAAGCGAAATCTCAACACTATAAATAGGATAGTTGTCTATTCATTTGTAACATTTGTCTCAGAGTGATACCGAAGTGCTGCCAGTATACCTTTTGATTGTAAACGTTGTTATATCAATACAAAAGAGGTTTAGAGTGATAAACAAGCTGTTTCATCGTCGGTTTCTTATTTTCCGCATCTGAAACTGATAAATCTCTTCTGAACGACTCGTTCGGGTCCGCAAACGATCCTACAAAGAGATTAATAATTATAGAACAAAATTTTTTGGGTTCACAATTTACACAACCCCTTAAAAAGGTTTTATTTTCTATGAGGTATAACAAATATTAATCATGTGTATCCTTGTTTTACCTGGCAAAATGGGCGGGTCAGGTCATGGGTAAAAAAGGGTTCGGGTCAAAAACGGGTCAATTCGAAAAATGGGTTGTTGTCCTCATACGAGTCTAATAAAAAAGCTAAAAAACGAACGTTTGAAATTTTTAGAAAGCGTACTTCTAATGCATGAAACTTCATAATTGTTTTATCGGAAAAAACTTAAATCATTATCGTAATAATGTAGTTTTATTAATCAAATTTTGAAAACCCGGTTAATCTCTTAACATCACACTTAGTTAGAATATATATTACATAGCGGTTATGAACTACGAGGACCAAAGTTGACAAAGACAAAGATGGTAACTACCATTATTAACCCAAAAGGTGTGCCCCTTTTTCACGATCGGCACAAGACAAAACAAAGGAGACGCACCGGTTGGATATGAACGGACAAGAAACATCACACCTCTTCAAGGATTGATCACAACCACACATCCGAGAGACGTGACTTTTTCACGAAGAGACACAACTTTTCGTTCGTACCCGTAGAAAACTATAAATAGGATAGAATATTTCATTTGTAAAACACTTTTTACTCTCATTCGATTTGTACATACATTCAAGTTATTGTTTATGCAAGTTTATTTTATCACGCTCATTCTAGAGATCAAGATCCATTTCGGGCCAACAAATTGGTATCAGAGCATCAGGCTCTAGGCGTGGGAATCGCAAGGCATCGCAGGGAATTCGCGATCAGGTTTCAATTTCGTTTTTCAATTCGCAAGTTCAATTCTGAATTTTGATTTCGGTTCTAGGGTAATCGGTTGAACCGAAGGGTTGGTTAGGAATCTAGGGTTTATTGATTCCGGGGTTTAGTGCAAATTAGATTATTTGGTTGTTTGATTATTACACGATTAGGGTAATCGTGGGTTTGTGAGATCTATTGAAGCCAATAAAGTAAAAGTTTTGTAAAAGTGAAGATTGTTCGGCAAGAAGTCATGTCAGGAACATCCGAACAAAATCAGATAATAATACAGAAGGAAGGAAGTTCTCTTTCCCAGTTTCAGTGTCCGATTCTGTAACCAACAAACTATAAGGTTTGGGCTATTCGTATCAAGACGATTCTTGAAGCGAATGGTTTGTGGGAAACGATTGAACCGGCAGAAAATGCAACGGTAGACACTAAGAAAGACAAGTCTGCAATTGCATATCTGTTTCAAGCAATACCAGAAGACGTTGTATTGCAAGTTGCAAGTTGTAAGACTGCAAAAGAAATTTGGGATAATCTAAAGGTTAGACATGTTGGTGTTGATCGGGTACAAAAGGCGCGTATGCACACACTATTAT